>JANIJG010012892.1:42235-54078 GCA_024611175.1 Megaceryle torquata | reverse complement strand
GTTTTGTTTTGTTAAGCTGTTTTTTTTTCTGAGCTGTCCACCCAGGAGAAGGAAGATGTTTCTCACTTGTCTCTTCCACTTATCCCTGCGCACTAATCCAAAACTCAGCTATAATCCAGACTTTAGTAGATTTATAACCGCTTTGACCACTGTGCTCGAAGAGCTTTTTGACAATGCTATGGATTCATCTCTGATTATCCTCTTCTGCAACACACCCTCCATCTTTTGAGGGAAATCTTAGAATTTGATTAAATCTATTTATTTTAGAAAATCCCCTTTAAATAGGATTTGGATTTCCAAAAATATTGAGCATTTCTACTCAAGTTTTTAAGACTGTTCACAGTAACTGAACACGGAATTCAGAATTAGAAGACATATATGAAAATATGTAAATAAGGATATAGCATATCTATTCTATCTTCAATATCTGTAGCTTGGTATCTCTTCTAACATTTGAGATTTCAGATAGGCCTTTGATTTTCCCACTGATTTCTCCATATATAAGCCCTTTCCAAATCTTAAAACACATCTCTGGCCCGTCCAGAGAGATCTTCAGGTAGGAAAAGATAACAGAATCACAGAATCATTAAGGTTGGAAAAGACCTCCAAGATCATCAAGTCCAACCATCTAACCAACTTTATCACGACCAGTAAACCATGTCCTGAAGGGCCACAGCTACAGGTTTTTGAAACCTCTGCAGGGCTGGTGACTCCACCCCCTCCCTGGGCAGCCTGTTCCAAGGCCTCACCACTCTCTCAGCACACAAATTTTTCCTCATCTCCAATCTAAACCATGTCCTGAAGTTCCATGTCTACATGGTTTTTTTGAAATAAGATAAAATGTTTGAGCAAGGTATCTTCCTATTTTCAGAGTTTATCAACAATTCCACTGCCAGGGCATGTTCCAAATCTTTCTCAGGACTTAGAGGAGGATCACTTTGAAATGAGTTCACATCTCTTCTGTGTTCAAGCACATGTACTTCTTGATTCAAACACAAGCTTTCTCAATTAAAATATATTGATAAACATCGAAGTTTTTTCTTTATACCTTGCTAGTGAGCATCTTGAGTGTTTAAAAAAATTCAAGCAGCTTTGAATTACAGTGGCTGTCCACACAATCTGAAGATGAGGACACTCATGCAGATTATGTGCAAAGAACTGTGGTGCTCCACAACTCCTACTTGTCACTGTCAGCACCTTTCTGCCCCACCCTGTCACCCCAGGATGGCTGAACTGGAGGGGGTGGATCTTTCTCTTGCTTTTACTTAACAGCTTCTGCCTTGTTGGTGGGCTTACAAACGTCAGTGAAGAAGTGCCAAAGTCGCTTTGCCTGCTGTAGAATAGGCATATATTATATAACATATATAGGGCTCAGCCCTCCATCCTGGTCTCCCCTCAGCCCTTTCTGACTTCCTTGTTTTCCTTTCAATGGGTCTTTCTTGCAGGGAAAGGACCATGGCTATTTAACACCATGTTTCTGGGGATATCAGCAGTTGAATAGACCCCTGCTCTTGTGAAATACCTCTGGATGCATGTGAAATGTCATCTTAGTTCCAGAATTCACAGTAAGTTTTGTTGAGGATCATCTGATCATCCTGGATTTTCAATCAGCACCATGAATTTTAAAGCTGTTAAGGGTGTTAGGACTAACAAACCTGCCAGCTCTTCCTCAGGCACCTCCATCTGAGTCTTTGGTCCTAATCCAGCAAACTTACGGTTATATATGTGAGCGGAGGAGCAGCATTGCTGAACTACCTACAGGTCTGACATTAAGTAGAAGTTTAAATTCTTTCCTGAACTGGACGTTTCTGATGAAGCAGCTCCTTAGTTCATTCATATTATTGTCACAGCCTGATTTAGGGGGATAGAGCAGCTGTACCGTGTATGTCTGTGGTGCACACACTTGAGTGCTCAGAGCAGAGGGATCATGTAGCACAGCTGGAGGGAAGCAATGATTCTTCTTTATTTTTGTTTCCCCAGATTGCTGGAAAAAGAACGTGTTAAAAAGGGGGGAGATTATGTTCTTTTTGACGCAGTGTGTTTCAAACGGGCAGATTTAAACTGTTAGTGAATGATAACGATAAACATCTGCAGGTTTGTGTAGCGAGTAGGCTTGTAATTTCTTTAATTCCTTTAAGAGAAAAACGTTCTTTTCCTTTAGTTTGCAGCTGTAGTGGTACAGCCTTTGCAGACAAATCATCCTTCTGCTATCTACCTTTTAGTGGTGTTTAACATCCTGCACATTTTCCTTCTTGGTGTTATTAGCTGAGGCATAAAAGGTTAATACCTCTAATTGTACCTCACGTATATATATACACATATATTTATATCTATATATGCCATGTCTCGGCTTTGCTGCCGGTGCCAAGGAAAATGTTGGATTCTATTCAGTTTTCTTCATATTCATTTTCCTGCCCACTTAACAAAATTACATTCAATGAGCTGTGGGAGAAATTCACATCAACAGGCCATGTAATGCAATTTCTGGTATATATGCAGGAAGAAAAAATCCTACATTTTCTTTCATTTCTGTCAAAATCAATCAAATTGTACTGAACTGAACATAATCTCTTAAAAAAAAAAAAAATCACCCAGGCATTTCCAGTGAAATAAGCCTCTCTTACATGGTAACATGCACATATTTAAGAGGTCTCTGTTTTATTTTTTTTTAATCATGCCTAATTAGTTTTTTTTAATCACCCACACAACTAAGGCTCTTGCCTGCATAATTTATGACATAGAGGGGCCGGTGTCAGAAATCAAATGTTGTAAATTAAAAATAACAAGTTTGAGACTAGTGATTCAATTAAAACCCTAGAAAACATTGGATTATGCATAATTGAGAGCTTGTATGCAGAGATGCATGTCATGCTTGTCAGCCTGGATGGGAGGATTGGATTGGAGCTGTCAAGAGCATTTAAATCAACTCAGTAAAAAAATTAGAAAACAAAGATGATATTTATTATTAACTTCCAGTGTTCAAAAATAAACTGAGAGGTATTTAAATTGAATGCTTAGATGACAAGGCTTTATTTATAGCAGAAGTTATAAAACTCAGTAATAACCCTGGCTGGCACAGATGTAAAGATACTACTGTGCAGCTGAGCTGCAGCTTACAGTGTGAGGATTCAGTGGTTGGCCCCGAGTCAGGTTCAGCTAATAGAAAGCTGTGTTGGAAAAGAAGAAATCCAGATTCTTGAAGGGAGCCATAAATGACCAAATCCTTCTTTTTCTTCTCATTTTCTTCCCTTTCTCTTCTTCCTCTCAGAGACTGATGATGCTCCATGAAATACTGTCACAGAATCATGGAATCATCAAAGTTGGAAAAATCCTCCAAGATCATCAAGTCCAAATGTCTACCCAACATTATCATGACCACTAAACCATGGCCTGAAATGCCACGGCTACATGGTTTTTTTAACCCCTCCAGGGATGGTGACTCCACCCCCTCCCTGGGCAGCCTGTTCCAATGTCTCTGAGAAAATAATGCGAGGTCATCCTGGAGAAAGGTTGACTTTTCATGGTGACCCAGCTCTGTAGAACTACATTTTACCAGCCAGTAATGCTACTTGGTAGGAATAGCTGAGTTTAGAAGATTAACAACATCTTCCCACTTCAGCCGCACATCCCAGAGTAAAGTTCTAAACTTTATTGGGAAATGTTGAATCGATGATAAATTGCGCTGCTGACAGTGGACATAAAAGCCAGCCAGGACATTTCCCACTTTTGAAATTCAAGAACATCTTCATTTCTATCTTGAGAAGAAAGGCTCTGACAAAACAAAACTGAGACTCTCAGGACTAGAATATATTTGTCTCTCAAACACCTACGGACTCACCAAAACTTATCTTAATCCTCAAAAATACACCAAGGAACTAAAGGCTCAGAGAGATCATTTAGTTCCAAGACTATACACCAGTCACATAAAATGAGGCTTTACTTTTACAAACCACCCTCGTCCCTAATGATATGGCCCCTTGAGAGTTTTCTGTAAGGTACCCAGAAACATGGATATTTAGAACTTTTTTTTTTTTCCTTTAAACAAACTCTTTTCTCTGGTTCTCTTCTAGCAAGTCCCAGGACATGAGATTCCATCTTTTTTTTTTTTTTTTTCTTCCCTGAAGTTGCTGTAATTCTAAGTTGCCAGTGTATCCTGTTCCTTATCAGGGTATCTCATATTAAAAAAAATAAAAAAAAAAACCAGGAATGCAAAGGGTTTGCCATCAAGTTTAGAAAGTTTTAAAGCACAAAGCTGAGTGAGGTGATATCTGAGAGCAGTGCTGCCAGCCTTTTTCATGCTTTACGATGCTTAAACCTAAATATAAGGCTAGGGAAAAATTCTTGCCTCAGGAAAAGGCAAACGGGACCTTCAGAAAGTGGTGAAAATGATACAAAGAGTTAAATTCTTCGCCTTTGGTACACCGCTAACCACTGACGTCAACAGGATTTGCAAAGGCACATCTGAGAGTGGAATTCGGCCATAAGTGAGGTGGAAAAATGATTGATGACTGCCTAACGATGGAGGAGTTGGATCAGCGCAATCATGCAGCGGAGCTGGACGTTGCTCAGTTTACCCTCAGCAGATTTCTCTTAATTTCCCCCGAGAACTCAGGGGTAGGTGGAGAATCTCCAGAAACACAGGCAGCTCTTGGTACCTGGCTACCTTGACTGAATGTTAGCCCCACACAGAACTGCTGGGGATGGGCTTTTGGGGGCGGGGCGTGGAAGGAACACTCCACAGTGGTGAGCCCGGGGCACCTTTCATAAAACGTCCACAGGGGATGCACACCAGCCTTAAATTCAGATGGCAAGGCAGAGGTGTATTTAGGCAAATTCCAGGGATTCTAGAGGGAAATACATAGTTAAAGCTCCTTAGTGAATCTAGAGGTAAGATTTTAGTGACTCATTTTTTTAAACCTCAATTGGCAATTCCAAATCTTTGCTATACTAAATTCCTCTTAAAACCTATGATCACTTGGTAGCATTTACATATACTATCTTTGTATCTCTTTCATCATCTTTCTTTGATGTTTTATTAGTTACAAGGTTTAGCCTAGAAAAGCCTTTGCATTCCTCTTTACTTAAAAAATTAAAATGAGAAAGATATTAATTTAAGCCATTCTGAGAATTCTCCAAATTATAACAGGACTATAAATATGAGCAGGAGAGTTATGTAAGCAGAGAGATGAATTAGTGGTGGGTGTTTTTTTTTTTTGTTTTTTTTTTTTTTTTTTTTTTTTTTTTTGGTAGCATTGGAAACTGGAGCTTTATTCCTGAAAGTTCAAAATATTAAAATAATTTTCCGTTTTTAGAGGCAAAATAAACTAAATGAGAAAGTTGCATAAGTAACAGATCTGCAAGTACATTCAACACTGGCCTAGCTTTGCTCTTATTAACCTCTCTAACAGCTTTCTTCTAAGCTTCAACAGGAACAGAGTTCAGCCAGAGTCCCTCCTTTTATTAACTCTGGTGTCTGGGAAAAGGATCAAACTTTCACTGTTTTTTGGAGGAACTGCTGGTGTCAGTAAGTTAATGTGCAATGCCGAAAAAAGTTAAATTCCATTTCTCTTAGAGCACAGCCAGCTATCAGAGATCCCCACTAAAAGATAGGCGACACATTTTCTTCCACACCAAAAAGAAAATGTAAGTATTTCATTTGAACCGACTTTCTAGACTTAAAGGAGTGGAAATCAGAGACCATTTTTCAGACGAAAACATTAATCATTAATACTGTTCATTGTCATGGGACTCTTCTCTGAACCGTATTCTACGCTTCCACTTCCCACAGAAATGAAGAGCTTTTCTGTTTCCCTCGTGGACTAGATAAAATGGAAGGATATTTTCTAAACTATTCTGGCATTTTAGGTCTGAGTAGATTCACGCCATGAAAATACCTGGAGAAAAAGTCTGAGCGTAGATTTCTAGACTGAGAAGATAGTAAGCAGGATAACGTGGTGAAGGCTGGATATGGATGAGGGAGTTTTATGAAAATGGGCATGAAATTCTGTGTCTTTGAAATAGATGGGATTTCTACACTTTACTCTCCAAGATTAAGACTTCACCTTATGGCCCTGACATCACTCCTCAACTTCCTACCACCTCCACGGCTTCCGCAGATCACCTGCAGATCTTTGCAAAGGAAATAAAACCCAACCCCACCTGAATTCTGCCTGTGCTAGAGAGTCATTAAAGTTTTTCAGATTGTTCCTGACTTGATTTTTATGTTTGGTAGGCACCGCACTTTGTTTCAAGGGATGAGCCACGTGAGAGAATACTGGGCTTTCTCTTGGCCAAATGACAAATCGAATGTATATACAGTTGTGTGGACCATCACCTAGCCCTGCATGACTCTTTAATGAGATACCTAGGTCTGAGCTTGATGCCCTAACTCTGTATGTACTGTCAGATGAGATAGGACTCGGAAATGTTTGCCATGAAGTTCAACGTGAAAATTTAACTGGTGAGCATCAAGTTTGCGGTACTCAGGAGCATCTTCTAGCTGCTGTGCCTGGCAGTACGCTATGGCTGCAGCTTGACTACATTCCTGCAGTCTCTTCTTGGTGTTCTTCATGCACAGAGGACACCATGAACTGGAGAAGAGGTGTGACATAATTCCCCAATCACAACAATGGTTGTTGCATGCAACTGATATCAAACCTGCCCCACTGGACCATTACCTCTGCATCTTGTACTTCAGAAGAGAAATGGTAAGGAAGCAGTACCACAGGAGTCAGGGAGTGCAGAAAAGCAGAGCCCACCTAACAGGAACTCAGTAGCTGCACTTCAGAGTTTGAAGGGGAGAGAAGGAAGACTAAAGGACCCTGGGCCTGCTTACAGAGTGAAGGACCCATGGAGGCTCATTTCAGTGGGGGAATAGGAGCAATGTCCTGCTTCAGACTCTGAGATGGGAACAGCGGGAAAGAAGTTAACCTGAGAGCACTGTTGTAGGGCAAGCCTGGAACTGCCCAAGTGAACAAACTGTCCCATGAGCAGCTCATGGAGAAAAAGAAAGACATTGAGTAGCCTTGCATGACTGCCCCAAAGATGCTGCGTAGTGTGTGGTTAGTCATGGAGCACTTCCCCTCTCCTGCTGTAACAGTGCTACCACTGCCCCACACCATATGGTCAGCAGCTAAGCCACTGGCCAGCCATGAGTCCAGACCTAACCTCCAGGAGTGGTGAAGGAGAAGCTCCATGCTGCAAGGGATGTGAGATTCAAGGTTACTCCAGAAAGAAAACAACAGTCTGGTCTCTCTTTCTAGTAGAGGCTGAAGAGATCTTCTGGCTACCTACTGGGATCCTACTGTACTCCCAGTATGAAACTGTGGGCAAGACACCAGCAGCCAGCTGGTACCTCTTGGTACTGTTACATGCTGCTCATTCATGTGGATGTGAATAATATTGCCAGGAATGGCCAAAAGTCATATACATCTAAGGATTAAGGAAACAAAGGATAATATGGTATCTTAAATTAAAAAAAAAAAAAAAAAAGCCAAAAAAAAAAGCACACCTTGATTAAACTCAAAGAATGAACAGATTGGGAAACCATCCTGAAAGAAGAAATAGTTTAGGAGAGTTGGTAGATATTTGAAGATAACTGTAAAAGGCAGAAGAGGAAACTATGTGATGAGGAAAGCTAAGAAAGTCAGTAAGCTATAGAAGATCTACAAGAGCCATGGAAACCAATAGAAAGCATGTGGGAACTGGAGGGAGGTCATGAACAATTATATATAAGAATATAAAAGAACAAAAATATAAGAAAAATATATAAGAATACAAAAAAAATTTAAAAAAAAAGAAATATGAGCAGCTAGACTAAGATATAGATGAAAACTCAGTAGCAAACCACATAAAGGAAATCATGACTATAAAAGCATTTAAAGGGAGACTGAAGGACAAGTTGACTTTTTAGTATGAAAGGAAAGATCTCAGGGTTTTTCACACTAAAATACTTGTCCAAAGCTTTTTTGCCTTGACCAAATTATCCATCTAAGACCAAATGGTAAATAAAGTTGACATCAGGAACAGATTTAAGAACCTGTACTGGAAAGGACAGTCAGAATACACTGCAATAGCTGCTCTCAAGCTGTCTGAACCTTGTGAGATTCCACAGAGGATGTTCAAAGAACAGAGTAGAGCAGGCCCAGAGGTAGTTTTCTTTCAAGGAAAAAAAAAAAAAAAAAAAAAGGGAGAAAAGAGGAGTTTAGGAATTACAAATTTTAAGAGAACGAACAGACCCAGCAGTTTTTAAGTTGAAAACAGGAAAATGAGTAATAACCAACCCCTACAAAGAAAAACTAATGTCAGGTTTTTTCTTTTTATGACAAATCAACAGGTTTTGACCTTATGGAAAAAGTAGCTTTGCTATAACTTGACTTCAGTATTTTGATTCTCTTGTTTGCAGGCGATTTGGGTGAACAAGCTAAGGAAGTATCAGTGGTGAAACAGATACTAGAATCATAGAATCATAGAACACCAGGTTGGAAAGGACCTCAAGGATCATCCAGTCCAACCATTTAAGGCAAACTATGTGTGTGTGTGTGTGTAATATATATATAGTTTAAATGAGATGGGAAACTTTATTTCAAGAGTAATTATAAGCTGCCTAGTGCCAAACTGGATGTTCTGAAGGAGACTGGTCAATAATTTATTAATGACTTCAATAAAATAATATAAAATATATTCATCAAGTCTTCAGATTAAGCCATCTGGATAGGAACACAACATGTTGGAGGTCACAGTTAGAATTATAAGATTGATAAAGACAAAAATTGTCCCGTGGAAAAAAAAAACAAAATAAAACCAATGTATAATTCAGGAAAGAAAACTGCAGAGTGTATGATTATGTATGGACATAATCAAAGAACAGATGAAGAATGAGCTGTGACTTTAGCATATTACAAAATCTAAAACATAGGGGATTTTCTTCTTGTAGTTTTTTACTTACTACACCTTTTTCCTTCAGAGGGAAGAAGCAGAGATTGAATGTGGTCTCTTCATTGTATGCCATGTGCTTTCTCTGAGGCACCAGTTCTGAGTTTGACATCTCTTCCACCTCGCAGTGATCTCTCAACTAAACGATAAACAGGGCTTCAAATCTGAACATATGAATTAGCCACGGGGATTTTAAATAGACTTCTTGACCTACGACTGTAAAATTCTATGTATTGTTATACACCTCTCTGTGGGACCGTTTGATCACTTTATTATTTATAGATTAAAGAACATTGTTGCTAATTAATACTGTTCTAATTGTTGGCAGTGTATACGTGCTTGCTTTGATGTTTTTTTGATCCTGTATTTTGGGGATTTCACTTACTACTTTTTTTTGGATGATTTGGGATTTTGGAACCTGTGTTTTCAAGCCCTTGTTTCATTTTCTTATTACTGAGGTCTCCTCTTTTCCAACTTCTTCGCTTCTCATCATGACATTCCTTTTTCTTTTTAATCAAGTCTTATGAAATGGGGCAGCCCCAATTAATTCCTCAGCACTGTACAAGTAGATTCATTTTTCATTGCCTTTTGTAAAAACAGATTAGTATAAAGGTTAACATTTTGCTACCTATATCACATTAGCCCTGTATTGTAGATTATTAGGAAGAAAAGCTTCCTTAATGCAACACAGTGATTTCAGGCTAATCATGAGGGGCAAGCTGGCAGGCTGCTAACTTTTAGGTTGGTTCCTCTGCTGAAGTAGTTCCACAATCTTTTGGATGCACACTTTTCAAAGCAAGCACAGCCACAAAATGGGAATTTCTCTCTCACTGTCTGCCAGCTGAGCATCTGAGTATATAAAGTCAGACTGCATGATTGTATCTGTTCTTAGTGACCTTAAAATCTAGGAATGATTTGGTCAAAAATCCCAAGTTTTGAATGCTTTGATGAGAAATCTTTGGGTTTAGCACATTACTAAGATATGAAGTTACTGAGATGTAGAGTTTCTCTACAGAACTTAGTATCACTATTTACACTCATTAAGCAATGTGTTTCACTAATTCAGTATGATCAACTAATTGAAACTCAGCTGTTACTTTTGTTCTTTTTTTATTATTATTTTTTTTAAATTTTCTTTAATGGTCAGTGGAAACTTAAACTTTTCATCAGAAAAACAAATAATAAATTTCTGTTCTCCTGACAAAACTCTACACCTACCATGCAACATTAGAATACATATTCATCACAAACACTCAATTTATATATAGAGCATGAGTCCACATTTTAAACAGTATAAAAATAATTGTACAGAATGTCTCAAACAAGAATATTATAAGGCATTAGGCAGACAACTCCAGTTAAGTTATAATTAGTTCCATTGTGAGTTTCAGCTTCAAAGAAACCCAAAACTTCTAAGAAAAAAATTCAGCTGACTCTACCAAGATTTGCCTACATGCTATGGCCTACATCCACTGAAAGAATTAGGAGTCTAACAGCCATTGTAAACATCTAAGTCCAAAATGTAGATCTTCAAAACCCCAGCTGAGCTGCTGCCTCACCCCAGGGGAAGCTAGTTGTCTTCCCATAGCACCTAAGTTGTTACTGATAATGTTCTCTAGATACATAAAAGCACACGCAGAAAGACAGGTGAGTGTCTCTAGCAGGAGTCAGGGAAAAAATTATTTGTCTGTATGCCAAAAAGCATCCCTGAGAAGCTCCACTGAGCTGCCACCTGACCCGCCAGGCACCAATCACACCTCTTTCCCTGAAATTTTTCTGCAGGAAACATGAAAATTAGGTCTCTGCAGGTGTCCTGATATACCTCTCTTTTGATCTTAGTCTTGGTAACCCACATCCAGAGAAACAAATATAAATGTTATGCACCTGGTGAGTGGTAAACGTAAATAGGCTTCGTTTGGCATCTTGGAAACTACTGACCATTGAATCTGACTTCCCTCCTGAGCAAGGTGGTCGGGTCTGTAGCAATGAACAAGATCCCTGAAGAAATGGATTATCCCAGTGCCCTGTACACTCTGCTGAGTGGATTCAGCGGGCTTCTGTAATGGGAAATCCTCCCTGGACGACCTGAGACACTTCTGTGAGGGAGTCAGGGGGCACACAGACTCAAAGGAGACAGAGCAGGCAACATATTTAGTCTTCAAAAATACTTCAGTAAGATTCCACGTCAAGATTGTTTAAGTTACTGAGTTTCCTCAGGTCTGCATGAAAAGTCCTTTTATGGACTTAAATCTCATCAAACAAAATCATTTTTCAGGGTTTAGAAATGTGACTGGTGGGCTCCCATACAGATCACTGCTAGTGCTAGTATTAAACCATAGGGACCAAGGAGACTCCAAAAAGGTAAATGAGTGGTTAAAAGGTGGCAGAACTTCAGTATAAAAGGTATATTATAGTGGTGAACCTGGGGAGGAGTAATTTAATTTAATGTGCACCTAGATGGTGGCATGATACTGTTGGGTGGAAGGTTGGACCTGATGATCTCAGAGGTCTTTTCCAACCTCGATGATTCTGTGATTCTGTGTTATTTTGTGATGCTGAACTCAGGGCTGTCATTCACAGCTCAGGAAACAGATCTTGGAGACGTTGCTGTCTCGTTTCCAAAATCATCATCTCTATGTGCCACAGCAGATGAAAATGCATCAGCATTGGGCACCATCGGGAAGAGATCTGAAAGTTAAACAGGTAACATTTTGACACTCTATGAAGAGAATAGGTTGGAAAAGACCTCTAAGATCATCAAGTCCAATGACCTACCCAATACTATCAGGACTACAAAACCATGTCCTGAAGGGCCACCTCTACACGTTTTTGGAACCCCTCTGGGGATGGTGACTCCACCCCCTCCCTGGGCAGCCTGTTCCAAGGCCTCACCACTCTCTCAGCACACA
>JANIJG010012889.1:13948-33802 GCA_024611175.1 Megaceryle torquata | reverse complement strand
AAAAAAAAAAAAAAAAAAAAAAAAAAAAAAAAAAAAAAAAAAAAAAAAAAAAAAAAAAAAAAAAAAAAGGAAAAGCCAATAATCCTGCCATACCTTGTGATCTGCATAGAATTGTGGTTTGCCTGAACTCGCTGAAAGCTCAGGGTAAGTACTTTAAAAGATTGACACTAACATATCTGTATCAATTCCTATCTTACTCTTGCATTCTTTGGAAAATACAGACTAATCTTCATCGATTCATTATTAACAGATATATAAGGTATACCCTAGATACAGATGTGGAATTTCTGTTACTATCATTGATATTTCCCTGCAAGTAATTTATCTCAGAGTCAGCTCTAAGGAAGCAGAAATGCACATATAAATAAAGCTTTACATAGAAAAAGTGAGTAGAAATTAGAGATGTAGAGATCAGTAGACTGACATTTAGCCTGCTCTACTCTTCTGAGACCCCACTTGGAGTACTGTGTACTCCAGCTCTGGAGACCCCAGGACAAGAAAGACATGGACCTGTTGGCATGGGTCTAGAGGAGGACCACAAAGATGATAAGAGGACAGGAACATCTGTCATACAAGAAAAGGCTGAGAGAGCTGGGGCTGTTGAGCTGAAGAGAAGTCTCTGGGGAGACCTTATTGCAGCCTTCAAGTATCTGAAAGGGGCCTACAAGAAAGTTGGGAAAGGACATTTTACAAGGGCTTGTAGTGGGCTAATGGCTTCAAACTGAGAGTAGATTTACATTAGAAATTAGGAAGAACTGTTTCACTCTGAGAGTGGTGAGACATTGGAACAGGTTGCCCAGGGAAGTTGTAGATGAGCCATCACTGGATGTGTTTGAAGAAAGGCTGATTGGGGCTTTGAGCAACCTGGACTAGTGGAAGGTGTCCCTGCTTGTGGCAGGGTGGTTGAAATTAGGTCATCTTTAAGGTCCCTTCTAACCCAAATCATTCTATGATTCTATGAATCTAAGGATATCAGATTTACATTATGAACACAAAGATAAAAGCCTCGGTGAAAGTCAAGCAGTGATTCCAGGTAGAATAAGCCATTCCAGTTTTGCTTTTGTACACTAGAGAAAATAATCTTTCCTGAATATTCTTAACTACAGTCCAATACTTTATTACCAAAGCCCAGTAGAGTCTATTCATCAAACTGTTATGTACATCTATCGTTGCCTTACTCTGATACTATTCTTACAGAAGCCTCAGCAACATTAAAAAATAAATAGCAAAAGTGTGCTGTTTATTAATTTGGTTTTCAGCTTTCTTAAATAGGCACATAAGAAAATCCAAGTGTTCTGCAAGAACTCATATTATGCTCTGACATTTTTACAACAGTATTGTTTTTTTTTCAGTAAGGGTTTACTGGCTTCCTAGGGTATTCAGAAGTCTCTAAGAGCAAGTAGAAACATAACAGTCATGTACTTAATATTTGCTATTGCAGTTCATGTGTTTGTTATTATATCAGGGTCTCATTTCATTAAGGCAAACAAAACTCCAAAGAGTCCTTCTCATGAAGAGCTTGAAACAAAACACACCAAAATGGCTGGAGGAGAGGGAGCACTGTTAAAAGCTTATTACTGATGAAGTAAGTTACAGAGAGAAAAAGGGGTGAACTTCAGTAATACTTAAGCGATATTGCATCAAAAAGCCTCTTGAAAGTAAGTAGGCTATGGGCTTTTAAATTGCTTGTGTGCTTTGGAATACCTAATGTTAGGGGAAATGTGCATGCTGAGCTCAAAAATCCTCTATTCCAGACTTCTACTTTATTCTCAAGATTAGTTTTATGCTTGCACAGAAGCAGAATGAATGGTTGTGCACAGTAAGTGCTCAGTTGCTCAAGTACTTGTGTTTGTGGCCGTAGGTTTTACTTCGTAAGTTTGGTTTTTCAAATGTCCCGCCATCTTTCCTGACAGGCTTCATAAATCTGTGCCTGAAACTGTTGTTTGAACTTTCCTAAAAATAACAACAGAAAAAAATCTCCATGTGGGTTCTTTGTTGCAGAAGAGTGAAACTAGACATGAGGAATGCACACATTGGCATGGCTCTGAATACTTAGCATCAACATTTTTTTCAACCACTAAAAAAAAAAAAAGTGTTTTGCAATTTTTATGTGCTTCCTGATAATATTACTGCTATAAATTTTAAGAAAGTATTCAGTCAAGATTCACTGTCCTCAGTACAATCCTGGGCTATCACTATACAAGCATGTCAGAAACACGTGTATGTTACATGATGAAGGGAAAAGGTTCTTGGGAGATGCAGTACTTCTTCAACCTCTGAAAAAAAATCTTTTCTTCTTAGGAATTAAGTGTCCTCATTACAAAGTATTTCCACCCAATATCCCAAAAGAGTAACCCTTCTAACATTACTAAAATAGAAATGTTGTCAGAAGACTCTTTTGTCTCATATAGTGGTGTAGCATCAGTAACACATGATATTAGATGGACAGATAGACAGATTGATTGACACAGGGGGACAGTCACTTCCCTCTTCCTACTGACCACACTATTTCTGATACAAGCCAGGATGTCATTGGCCTTCTTGGTCACCTGGACACACTGCTGGCTCATGTTCAGCTGGGTGTCGACTAACACCTCCAGATCCTTTTCTGCCAGTTTTCCAGCCACTCTTTTCCAAGCCTGTAGCACAGCATGGGGTTGTTGTGACACAAGTGCAGGACCCAGCAATTGGTGTTGTTGTACCTCACAAAACTGGCCTTGGTCCATCGAACCAGCCTGGCTAGACCCCTCTGTAGAGCCTTTCTACTCTCAAACAGATCAACACTCCCACCCAACTTGGTGTTGTCTGCAAACTTACTGTTGGTGCCCTTGATACCCTCATCCAGATAACTGATAAAAATATTAAGCAGACCTGGCTGAACTAATAGCTGTTGTGTAGCCTCAAAATGTCTTCTGCCAGATTGCCTCATCTTCACCTTTATAAGCAAAAGTGATGGGAAGATAATCTCTGTAGATTTCTATGACATGTAACCACAGTATTTTCCACACACTAAACTATTAAAGAGGTTTTTCTGATTCCCACCAAATTTTCACATTAATAAAGTATTAATTTATAGAAAGGATAAAGAAAAGCAAAGCAAAGCAAATAAAAGTTGTTTTCCATCTATTGAAGGCTATTAATAATGGATGATTAAAACCCTCCTGCTGGCCTGTTTTTTACATTTATTTTTAATAGACTACAATACAAATCAAACCATACACTTCACCTGATAAAAATCAGTGGTTTGCAAAAGAATGCCAAAAATCTGAAAATGAAGTTACCAGAGGAGAAATGACTATATTTATAAGCTAGAATTCTGCTCTGTGAAAAACAAGCATTAGGATGTTCAGCTTTGTGTAGCATTGCTTAAAAAATGTTTTGTTCAGCTCCTAGTCATGCAAAGATGCAATATCAGTAGCTTGTGCAGGAAACTCAAGCATGCAAGGAGTGCATAATGTAGGCTCCATTTAACTGTAGGTAGTCATCTTGTTAGCTTCATTTTACAGCACTAAGGAATTTTTTTTTTCTCTTATTTGCACAACTTTTGCTACCAAACTCAGCTGAGCAGACATTTCATCAGTGGAAAATACAATAGTTAATAAGGATGAATGGCAAAAGGATTACAGTACAAAATTGAAAAGTTTTAAGTGGAAAGAAGGAAACTCATGAAGCAATAAAAATAATTTTCTACTATTCTAAGTCAATGACCCAGAGCTTAAACACATTTAGTGTTAGAATTTAGACAATCCTTACTGTATAATCTCACCTAGCATTTAAGCCATCGTCGCATATCATCGGCTCCAATACTGTTTTCTTTTCCAACAAAGATATTTGTCGAGGATCAGCCTACGTGCAATGAATGTGCTTATACACAGTTTATACGTGAAATCCATCCAGAGAATTTTTACAGCTTCCAAGGTGCTCTAAGTATGTACAGAACTAGAGGTAGAAACAGAGGAGATAATTTGGGCTCTTCAACAATCCTTTCTCACTGATCACAGAGAGAATCACCACAGGTTGCAGAGAGAGCAAGTTAAGGCACAGTTTAATTCAGCATAGTTAGGAAACCATATGATAATTTATTTTCTAGGCAGCTGATACAAAAGCACACATACTGCAGATAAACAAAGACTAAGATAAAATATCATGTGTTCTGGCCAATTAGTCCTCTCATCCACAGGGAAATAATTCACTTAAATCCAAAACTTTCTCACCTCCACCATTTAAAAACTGACAAGCAAAATCTTAACCTCCTGCAGTTTACTCAAATCTGAAGCCTAGTTTGATGACTTGCATATTGGGTTTGAGTGGCAAGGTTTTGGGAGTGGAGGGGATACAGTGGTAGCTTCTGTGAGAACCTGCTAGAAGGTTTGTCTGTGTCCGACAGACTGAATGTCAGTTGGCTCCAAGCATTTAAGAAGGGGAAAATAAAACCTAGCTGTGCATTTGCAGTAAAAGAGAGGAGTGAGAATATGTGAGAGAAACTGCAGACACCAAGGTCAGTGAGGAAGGAGGCAGAGGAGGTGGTCCAGGTGCCCGAACTGGGATTCCCCTGTAGCCCATTGTGCAGCCCATGGTGAGGCAGCCCCTGAAGGTTAGCAGTGGAGCAGATATCCACCTGCAGCCCATAGAGGATCCCATGCCAAGGCAGGTGGATGCCCAGATGGAAGCTGAGATCCTGTGGGAATCCCATGATGGAGCAGGTTTGCTGGTAGGGCTTGTGATCCTACAGGGGATCCATGTTAGGGCAGTCTGTTCCTGAAGGCCTAGACCTTGTGGAAGGGACCCATGCTGGAGCAGTTTGTGAAGAACTGCAGTTTGTGGAAAGGACTCATACTGGAGAACTTTGTGGAGAGCTGTCTCCATTGGGAGGGATCCCAAACTGGAGTAGCGCAGGAGTTTGAGGAGTCCTTCCCCTGAGGAGGAAGGAGCAGCAGAAACAACGTGTGGTGAACAGACTGTAACCCCCATTCCCTGTCCCCCTGCACTGCTAGTGGGGAGGAGGTAGAGAAATCAGGAATGAAGCTGAGTTTGAGAAGAAGGGAGGGGTGAGGGGAAGGTGGTTTTTAAGATTTGGTTTTATTTCTCATTATCCTCCTCTGATTTGACTGGTAATAAATTAATTTCCCCAGGTTGAGTCTGTTTTGCCTGTGATGGTAATTGGTGAGTGATCTCTCCCTGTCCTCATCTTGACCCATGAAACTTTCAGTGTATTTTTTCTCCCTCGTCCAGCTGAGGAGAGCAGTGATAGAGTAGCTTTGGTGGGCACGTGGTGTCAAGCCAGGGTCAACCCACCGCAAATGTTTATTCCTGTAGTAACTCTGGTGTTGAGATCCCTACTCCAATCCAACATATATTAAAATATATATATATATTCCTGTATATTGAAAATATGACTTGAAGACTAGATGCAGTCAAAATTATTTTTGTGTGACTGTATGTGTACTTTTTCTGTTAAGGACATGAAAAAGTCTGTGCGGGAATAACACACAGTTACTGCTTCCCACTTAGAGATGTAGCCTAGTAGCTGATTAGAGAAGCAACTAACACAAAAAGATCCTTCCAAGCATTGAGAAAAATCCTCTATGTTTGTAAGTGTGTTTAAAATTAAAATGCATGGAGCTTTCCAGATCAGTCAACACTGCAAAAACTGGCAAGAAAAGTTCCAAAGTTCTTAATTTAGTAGAATTTGCTGCTTTTAGGTAATCCCTTAGCCACCTAGCAACAGAACAAAGGTTATAATACTTGGAGACTTAAATTCACACTGGCTGAAAAAGAGGGAAAATTGCAATGTGCAAGATTGAAGGACACAGAGAGACCAGGGTTTCTAGTAAGTCAAAATGAGTAGGGCACACACCAGGATGTAGAAGTGGTACATCTTTCCTACACAACTTACACAGTAACATATATTAAATGCAGATGTCCACCATCCCCATCTTTCTTGCCATCCTCAACACAAGCCTATCTGCATCACAATCTTCCTTACTGTAATACAAGTTCAAAATTCTTATCAACACACCTGATGGTATATTAATTTTTCAAAAGTCTCCCTTACAACTTTTATGATACATTTTGTATTTTATTAGATATACTCAAGCAGTAGCCTCCAAGTGCCTCCTACAGAGAGGGTTCTAGTGGTGGGCTGATCCTAAACAATGAAGTTTTGCTATGAACACATGCAGATGTAATCTTAGGGTAAGAGAATACTGTTTTTCACACCAAGTACTGTCTCTTATTCTCATTTAAATCCAGGAAGACTGAATCTGAAAGAAAATTGTTACTCAAGCTAAGGCAGACAATCTGAATCTGGACTGTGTTAATTTTTGTTTGATTTCATACAATCCAAAAGTTGTAGAGTAATTTATGTGTCTACAAACAGATATACCCCAAGACATTTTTTAATTTCTGTGGACAAAAGACAGCCACATGAATGTGAAGGAGAGGGGGTGGTAGCACAAGAATCTTTGCAATCCTTTTGTTTATGCTTCCTTCATTGGTATGTAATAGTTCAATTGTTCCCTATTTTTCTCTCTTTTGCAAAGTATTTATTATTTTTCAGCTATTCTTTCCTTTTTTGAACAAAACAAAATAAAAAATGTTTCTTACTCATCAGCACCTGGAGTTCAAAGGAGTAACCCTTCAGGGAACCCATACTTTGGCAAACATTCATTATCCAAGAGTAATTAACCTTCTCCCATATAAAAATCTCTCATCACACAATAAGCATCCTCTCCTACAGATACAGTTCCAAGATTCTAAGCTTGTCCCTATTGTAGACAAACATATCTCTTGAATTTTAAATGTAATAATGCTTTTAGTTCTGGGATGTGTCATTCTAAGGTAAAGGTGCACTGACCTTGGTAATAATAAAAATCTCACTGTCGTTTCCTATACCTTGAAGTTATCTCATTTCACTTTGACTCTTTTCAAATAGTGAATTGAAAATAAAAACAGAAATACAGGGTATTTATCAGGGAGGTTGAAAGCTCTTAGCATCTTAAATGCTACCAATACTAAATTTTGTAGGGAGCAGAAATCCAACTGAGGAGAAAATTTTTCCCATAAGCATTCTTACATGTCCAAGTAAGTTTCACCGTATCTGCTAAATTATACTTATTTGCCTATACTCTTCTCAGTAAGATTATATAATTTTTTGTATTAAAACAATTGTTTTGATCAGACTCTAAACATTATTCTCACTCTGATCTTAATACTTGCAATGAGGTTGATAATATACTAAAATAACCTTTGCAAAGATAACATGAAGTTACTTTTATTCCCAAAGCTAAATGTTAGCATCTTTCAACTCCAAAATCTTGCAAGAAAAGGTTGTACATAATGTTCATCAGGCTCTTTGATTTAGAAATTGTCCCAGAAATTCCTTCCTGTTTTTCTATACAGATAGAAACCTCCCCACTCAGCAAATGTATCATAAAGAGACAATTTGAAGATATCTAGGTCACAATTTGCTTTCCAGAATGACCAATGGGCTTTATCTAAACTAGATCCTTCCATTATGAGTGTTATTCAAATTCTAGCAATGGGTCATTGAAGAAAGACCTTTTCCATTTGTCAGAGCAATGTTTCACATCCAGCAGACAGAGAAAGACTGTAAGATCCTCTGCTCTTTTCCAGTTTTACAGTTAAGTGAGAAAGTCTGATTTAAATTTAAAACAGTGCTAGAGATTTTTCAAAAACATGATCAGAAACATTTGTTGTGAAACCAAGCTTTGCGTCTGTTCAGTCATATTTGTTTGAGTAAAATATCCAGCTTTAAATTACATGCAGTCAAATTTTAACAGTTACATAAAGACAACCTTGGTTTAGTTTTAGAATAAGAAAATTAAAAAGAACAATTCCTTCTGAAACCATTGGATTTAGAAATCAACTGGTTCAGATCACCCACAAATGAACTTCACAGGATGTCGCTGCCTCACTAGAGATGGTGGCAAACTGCATTATATATTCAATTAGGTTTGACTGAGATAAATGTTGTTTGGGCTTTTTTTCATCATTTCTAGGAGTTACCAACTTCATGAAGCAGCTGGCTCCAGTGTGATAAGGAGCTGACCTCAGGATTATACTATTATCTGAAAAGAGCAAAGGTTGAAGTAACTGCTTCTGAATAGAAAAGGAGAGCAAATGTATCCATTTGTAAGAAAATAATAGATAATTTGCTCAGTGGAAAGGTTCTCACTTAGTAAAACTGATTTGGCCAAAGGTATTTGCAGTCACTTGGTACAAGTGATGAAAATATTAAAATAATTGTTAGACAAATATTTCATGTTTCTTTCTTTATAGAGGATCAGTATTTCCCGAATTCTTATAAATGAAGGATTCAATGGATTGAACACTTTTTTTTTTTTCAGTTTATTTATGCTGTGAGATGATTGCTGAAGCCCTGTGAATAGGTGATCAGCATCAAAATCAAAAGCTGTTTCATACCAGCTATTACAAAACAGACCAAATGCGTTTTTCTGAATCTGTGTTTCTGTCGCATTACACCATAGTCACAAAAGTTTGGACTGGGGGGAAAAAAGAAAAAAAATAAATGCAGGAAGGTCAGAAATATACTATGTCCTGATGGGAAATCAGTACTCTGTTTCTCCATAACAGCGATCTTATATAGCATTATAATTTGGATATCCTAAAGATACGAGTCACCATCTATGTTGACTATATGGCAAAGCCAGATTCAGTGGAAAAACTAGAAAAATATAGTGGTCCAAAATGTTGAACACAAGAGGAAGTTTGGACATAGGTCCAGGGCTGGTACAGGGAATGCTAAAAAACTAGGTACCAGTTTCGGAAATATTTTAGGCTCTAAAGGATGGGCATTAGATTATGTATATGATGATTCCTGTATGCTAGTTATCTTCCCAATGCAGAGAAAAAGAATGGAAATCAATAGCAATACTTGAATATATAAAATGCCACAAACCTTCAGGTAAACTCAATTGACCATTTCATGTGACTGGCAAAAGCAGACACAAAAGCTGCAAACATGACAAATTTATTTTAAAATTAAAACTCCTGAGGAAAAAAAAAATACTACTCAATTGTTTTATAAAAAAAGATTCTAGAATCAGCAAGCATGCATGAAATTGTATTGGGAAACAGGTCTCTCTGGGTTGCATATACCTGTGTTTATGTAGCTCTGATTACTGGGTTTTTATGAAACATAATCAAAATCCCACTGAAGAATTAAAGTTCTTCTTACGTCTAGTGTTCTCTTACTTCAGACATATTCTTAATGACATCATATTTGCCTCTTTTTGGAAAAAGCCATAGTATTAGAAACATGAAAAGCCAAAAAGTAACAGTAGCATTGTGTCAGGAACAGGTACCTTGATTTCATTAAACTTTTCTGAATAAGAAAGGATGAAGAGTAAACAGAAATAATATATAATATAGAAACTTTAGAAAAGAGTTTTCTGTAAGCAAATCTTTAAAGGTGCATTTCCATCAGCATGCTGTATATTTGCTTTCACAACAAGCTGTGCCTCATTTATTCTGGAAAAGAGAGATATTAACTCGTCTTCCCATTCTCAATTTTATCCAATACAGGCAACCTGAATTTGGCATTTTATTGTCTCAGCATCACTTTTCAGGCAGCACTTGGGTAATGAAAATATATGAAAAAAATTTCTGTATGCTAGCTATGTATGTTTGTATATATGTCTCCATATAAAAATATACCTGTCTTTATTTCCAGAAGCCAAATATTAGCATAAGATTCCTTAGATTTTTGACTACTCATCATGGCTTTTGTTTTTACTTTTGGTTACATCCTTATTCCATTCTTCCTCTATTTACAATTGCTTTTGCATGACTACCACTATCTATACATATCTGTATGTATGACCACCTGGGTAGACATATAGGCTCTAGATAGCTTTATCCATTTACTTCTTTGGTAAATGTAAAATAAGAGAAGAAGGAAATGAAATCAGTACCAATTTGCTTGACTTTAACAGTTAATAACCTACAGTGATACAGCAGCTGCTATATCAGCAATCCTTCCTATAATCAAAGTAGGAATCTCTAAGAGTGTCAAGACAAACAGATGAAATGGAAACCGTCATCTTCTCCCACTGTAAATTCTGTACTCATGGATTAGATATGTCTATCTTGTCAGTCTCTAGCCTTTGTATTTCCAACAAATCATAAGCTAAATGCTTCCAAGCATTTTTATTTTCTTTGGTGAGAATACTATTATCACTCCATTTTCCTGACATAGTGTGTGATATTAAAACCCTCCACTTTTAGTTTTTAAAGGTAGCCACCACTATTATTAATCAAAAATCCAGTAAAACAGTACATGTAAGAGTACATCCAAAGACAAACATGCTTGGAAAAACAAATCCCTACATTCCTGTCTGGAAGATATTGGATGAGGAGGTAATTTTTTTTTTCTATTCTCAGTTATTTTGTTTTGTTCAGCGCTAGTGTAATCTTTGAAGCCTCACCCTTCAATATCTGTTACAAAAACACCTCTGCCAGTTTACTTTTCTCTTCAATATTTCTTTCCTATGTTTGTAAAGGCCTGTGGTCTCATGAAAAAAATAAAATAAAATAAATACAAAAAAACCACTGCACAAACAATTTAGAAAAGTACACTTATACTCAAAGGAATAATTTTGAAATCAGACTAGTGAAATTTTAAAAAAATCCAGTCATTATTGCTCAGATTATCATGATCTGCACATAGAGCCAAGTAACTGACTGACACCACTAGCCACTTGGCTGCATTTCCACTACATGGAACTCAGGAGTAAGAGTCATATTTTGTGAAATGAGAGGGGCTGCGGCTTTTCAGACTAAAGCTCCATCTACTCTGGCAGTCAAAGAGGCTACCTAAGAAGTAGTAAGAACAAGATAAATTTATTTGATATGTACCCCAAGTACTCTCCTGACCAAATAGTAGAAACAAATGCAAATGGCTTTCAAAGCTAACTCAGAAGTTAAATACCAGAGGGGATCAGGACAGCCCTCAAGCTGTGTTTCACTCAAGTAGAAAGCTAACCATCACCTGCAAAGCACTGTTGTTCTGCATTTACTCAGAAACTCTCTCTGAGAACACCTAATACAATAATAGTTACATTCTTAAATACTGTGGCTTCTCACTGATGTTACTACAATCGTTATGTGCTAGCAAAGAATACCTGCTTTCTATAGCATGAAAAGAAATGACAGCAACCTGATATACCAACCATGTTATCTACTCCAATATATACTAAAACTTCATCTAGATTTGTATCCACTGTTATCTTTTCCATTTGGTCTACAGATAGATCCTTCATAGAAGGATGTCTAGAGCTCACCTTCCACCTCCTACTGATCCCTCTTAGTTACATACTAGTGAAAGAAATCAGGTTGACATCCTAAGTATTCACTTTATATATTTAAGAAATAATAGTGCACACTTTTAATAACATACAGCATCAAAGAAACTTAATTACTAAGTATATAAAATATACTATCAGCTTTGAATCTCTTTTAATTCATTCATTGGTTTTTTCTGCCTAAGCTACTGCAAATTCACTGTTCCTATGCTGGCATATGAGTAATAGTAATTACTTGGATAAGTCTATACAGTGAACTACTTCAACCCCACTGTATTAAAAAGACAGCAAAACTCACTCCTTATCACCATCAAAAATGTTTTCCAGAAATTGGATCCTTTTCTATCAATATACTTCAAACTAAGGTAAAATGAACATCAATTTCAGTTTTCATAGGAATGTGAATCAAACCTTGAATCAAATGAATTCTCGAACCCACCTAGACATTTTTTGTTAAACCAACATTCTCATAGAGGCCAATGAAACTTTTAAACTTGAGACTCAGGTTTTGTTTTATAGAAATGGGAACATAAACATCTCAAGTGGAAGAAGATTGGAATACGTTGTACAAGAAAAAAATAACAATGAAAGGTTCTATTAGGAAATTTTCCTCTTGTTCACTATGTCACTGAAGAGTATTAGTCAAACTCAGTGACTTTTAGGATCATGGCAGTCTCCACACAATCATCTCTGGGTATCTAGGAAGACTCCCCTTCTGTCACTACTGTGACAGAGCAGTATCTGCCCTCTGCTCTTTGCAGGGGTCTCCTTGCTGTCCAATAGGCTTCCTGCATTCTTACTCTGCTTTTTCTCCTGACCTACTCTGCAGGCTATAAGAGGAGTTGCTCTCAAGAGAAGAAATCTCTACCTAAATCTGTGATCCTTTTTTTATGAAATTGAAGGTAAGAGCTAAAAAGAAACATGTAAAAAATAGTGTCTTTTCCCCATTAATTTCTAGTGTTTGGGGTTTTTTTAAATTTTTTTTAATGGTTGTTCTTGTTTTATTTTTATTTGGTTTTGTTTTGGTTTTTGTTTAGTTTTGTTTTGTTTTCCCCATGGAAATGAAAATTGGGATACTTCTATATCTTTTATCATTTAAGGTACATTTTTATTCTTTTCTTTCCCTGATGTTGACATACGGGATTTTCAAATATCATGCAGAAGCATATATTAGAAATGGGTAACTCCCCTGATATTATATGTACAAGTAATTCCTTTAAAATATTATAAAGCCTTGAATGCTACTGATACTGAACTGTTGACCTGCCTATTTCTTTCCTTCTCCATTTACTATTCTCCAGCCACATTCCTTATCAGCAGTTTTCAGAAAGTCTTCCACTATTGCAACATCCACTAATTTTCTTGTATTCTTGAAGCTCTTGAAGTTATGTGAGCCCATTAATTAAGTTTCTTTAATTTCTGTGGTTTTCGTCCTACTACCTGTGCATTGCATCAGACTTCTATATTCTGTTTCTTACTGAATGTTGAGGGAAAGTGTCCTATTTACTATTTTCTATTCCAACTACCTTTTATTTCTGTGGAAAAAGAACACTTGCTCATTTGATTTCCTTTCAAGTCCTAACATAAGTTCCATTTTTATAATTCTCTTGCACCCTTACCATCTCAATTACTCCCCTAGTGCTTTGTCCCTACAAGCAATTTTCCTGTTGATCAATGGTTTACCAACTGTAAACTCCCTAGTTCTTCCCCATCCCTTTATTTTCTGCTGGCTATCCATTTGATTTCCCCTGCAAATTTTTCCTATGTTTTTTGTGCCTCTTTTCTCTTTCTATGTCCAAGAAGTTCTGAAACCATAATGAGATTCCAAGCTTCCTCTATTCTTTGGGAAATGTGAAGGTAATTAACAATGTTTTCTTCAACCAGTAAAGGATAAACCTGTCTTGAAAGATACAAATTCTACAATAACTGAAATTTTGACAGCAAGCTTATTAATATGAGTTCACTAGTAACTAGGAGACAAACCTTAATATCTGGTCTTGACTAAGATAGATACTCTGAAAACAGTCACTTCAGTAATTTGGTAAATTTTTTGGCAAGATCCACTGAAGCACATGAAGGACAAAATTATGATACAGTATTACTTTGCTTTCTTTGTACTTTAAAAAGCCTCCTGTAATTTCCCAGTGGGAAAGAGTGCTATCTTGTGTAAATTAGTCCTTTCTGGCAGCCTGAGACACTTTCTAATGACCTGTAACTTTCCACATCAGAATTGCATACATTATTTGTTTTTCAGCAGAGTATTTCCAGGGAAATACAAGCATGTGTTTAACCTTTTGTTTGGCATAAATAGGAAAACATTACCTTCTTTCTCCAAATATATGCAAAAAATAACATTATAACAGAAATACATCAGAAATTCAGCTAAAGATGAGAAAATGGCCTGCTGTAAATCTTCTTCCAAGGTACACAACACATGCTGCATCTAAGACATCACTTTTCATAGAAGCATGTTGATGTGACACATGAAACTTAAGGTGTCAGGCCAGCAGATTGACTCATGTAATGTTAGAAAATTCTATATAATAAATAATCTTCTCCAAATGTGGCTTAACTCAGTAACTATAAATAAAAATATTGTAAACATACAGAGACTTTTAAAAATATGCTTCTGTTGAATGTCATTTTAGTCCCTGGGGATCAAAACAGCTCTTTCAACAGCACCTTTTTGCAACTTCAAGCATGTTTATCCAATGAAACTTACTGGCATAATGGAATATCATCTTTGATAACACATTTTCCTCCATTTTTGCAGTAATCTTCCGGACAAACTGCAGAAATAGAAGTAAAAATTACAATTTAAAAATTCTGCCCTCATTATTATATTTGTCATTGCCTGATTTTCAAAATGGCAGAATATTCACACCTGTCATTTTGTCACTAAGCAATTCCAAAGCCTCTACCTTTAGATCTTGACTTGGTGATACAAATGTCATGTCAAAAATCCATTATAGTCAATGGACTCCTCTTGAGCTTATAGAAATTCTGGTGCTTCACTTGAACAGGCTTGTAATTTTTCTTAAGTCAGAGGGTCACTTTGACTCCAGAAATTGAGCTTTTGCCACTTATTTGATTTTCAAACAGATAAGAATCTATAAAATAAGAGCCAAAAGAACTGAACTTATATTTAATTAGCACCTAAGCCTACTTTATTATTAATAGTTTCTATATAGGGATGATGAACAGACACTTGTATGTCACCAAACTTTTTATTAAAGCTGTCCAGAATTTTATCACTTTGAATCAGATACTAATAAGAAATAGAGAAATGAGTCTCAAAAAGGGTAAAGGTGATTAAATAGAGGGGTAATACACTCTTTTCAGTAATATACTATTATCAGCTTTTGACATTCCTTAACATGGATTTCTACATCATCACATTTAGTTTTACTGAAGTTTCATTTTACATCCTTACAGCATGAAAAACTCGAAATGCAAATTCCCTCTTCTTTAGTAAGAAGATAATTTGTAAAATGCAAATTAGATCTAAGGAATTTTGGATATATGCTACATAGAATTGTTTGCTGAGGCACATAAATAGTGATATTCAGTGTGGACACCTTCAGTTTTAAGAAGAAATTTTGGAAAGTATATTACTTAAAAGATCTACTATCTGACAAAATAGCAGAAGATTTGCAATTTACTCTCATGTAAGTTTACTAGTTTATGTTTTATATTCTTCCACAATGAAATAATTTCTGAATATTTTACTATTCATTTAAAATACTTCTTATAAATAATATTTACCAAGTATATATTCTCCCTGCATTGTAAAATTGGTCATTTTTTATGTTAATATATGATTTTTTTCTCTCCCATTAAAAAAATTATAAATATAACAAAAATATAATGAACACAATACTCGCAGCTAAGTTTCACTTTCAAACAGTGAAAGCTTCCTACAGGGCAGTGAATGTAAAACTTTGTGAACAAACTTTTAATATACTATACTGAACTATATTACTACAACACATAATATATATTTTGAACTTTATCATGTAACTCATAATGAGTTAAAAGAACAGAGAGCTAAATTCTCAGGCAATGCAACTGCATCAAAGCTGGGGGAGTACTGTGAACGCAGAACTGGCCCAGAGTTTGTATTTAGCTTGGAGGTGAACTGCAATCATTTCGTGTCAGTCAATGCAATGCTTTGAATCTACATTTCATTATTTATGTCATCATGCATGTTTTTGTTAGATTTTGTTAATAAAAATCTGATTCAGATGGGATGTATATTATTTTCATGTTTTTATCTTTCTTGTCATTTAACTATTTCAAACCAAACCTGAATGTTGTTGAAAAAGCACTGTGCTGAAAAAAAATCTATTATATTTTCTTTTCTGAAACACTTGAAGCACTTGGTATATTTGAAAAACAACAACAAAACAAAAAACCTCCCAAAAATCTATCAACTCAGAAATGTGAATTAACTTAAGTGTGCTATTCAATTGGCTAAAATCAAGAGAGTGCATTAGTAGTATACTACACAGGATTTTTTTTTTAAAACAATGTGTTTATACATTAAGAAACAACCCTTCTGAAGATGTTAACTAAGCATATTATTTTCTATAAAATTTGATATAATTTGATTAAATTTTAGCAGAGATACTTCAGTCAAGTTTGAGGACTGCCTAAAGATTTACTAGGAAATTACTATACTTTTTTTGGTATTAAATGGTATTTTTATGTAAAACTAACAAAGTACCTGAACAGCTGGACTCATCAACATTGAAATCAATGCAGTCTGCAATGCCATCACAACGTTGGGAGATTTCTATACATTGATTTGTTGATGCACATAACAAAGAACCATCAAAACAATCTTTAATGGCTGAAACGAAAAGTAACGTGACAGTTATTATAAGCTATTAATCTTTTTCTTACTGCTAAAAAATTACCAGAAAAGTGGATGCATACTATGGTATATAAACTTGCATCTGTGTGACTTCTACGAGCTTTCATCTTCAAAGACATACAACTTTACTATTGAGTAGTCAAATAAGTAAACAAACAGTGCACAGATGTTACAGAAACTGGATCTTCCCATGTTATATTTGTGAAGAAGGCATATTTACTTATAACGTTGACAGAGTAAGCTTCAAAACACCAATGAAAACCCATAAAAAGATTTTCACAAAACATAATCAACTCTCATTCATAACCCAGTTTTAAAAGAATGGAATGAATTTTTAAAGAAAAATTTCAAAATTGACATGATACAGTTTCTTCTATTACAGGAAAGCAATTACTAAGAGATAGTGTATTAAAAATATAGAAAAACTATACTGAAAAGTCTAAACATGCACACCTTTTTTTATTCTTGGGCATTCAGTTATATATTCTGTTTGTCCAGAAGAATTATGAGGGGTAAATCTTGCTGGAACCACATAAGCCTTCAGGTAAGTCACTGATCTACATGATGTACCTGATGGTCCTGCAGATTCCTGAAGAGTGTAGCACCATTTGTCATTTTATCTTGCACAATGTTATCTTATGCTGCCTTATACTATTGTTTTCTAAGGTATCTGTTTAGGTAGTTTAAGTGTAAGTCTGTCATGATGACACTAATGCAGATCAGAGGGAGCCCTCCTGACTCCATCAGTTAGATATATTCACATTAGCTTGTGAGTGTGAATATTTAAAATACCCCACTGATGCATGTAAACTTCATCCTTTCCTGCTCCTGGGTTCAAGAGACAGTGTAAATGGCAATAAGCCTCTCCCAGGCTGGATAACCAGGCTACTGTAGGATATATTTGTTGTTTCAGATATAATTTAAATCATTGGTCTATATAGACTGCTAAAGTGTGCTAAATTTTAAAAACAGCAGTTCAATTTAGACCATAATAATGGAGGCACATCTTACCAGTGAACTGTTGCCAGTTTTGATATTCTTTCAGAAATATGAAATTACTCAAGTGAGCAAGGATTTGTGGGATGAAACATTTTAATTACATGCACTGACTATTTACTAAAGTCTGCAGGAAATTCTATAGAAGAATACTAGCAACTATAAAAAAGATCTTGATTTTGTTTTTGGTTTCAATTCACCTTTGTGAGAATTTAAAAATTCTGGCTTATTTTAAGCTATCAATATTCTGTTTTGCATGTGTGTTTATAACAAAGGCTCTTCAATTGACTGGAGAAGTCTTGACATTGAAGAGAGAATTTGCTGCTAGTGACAGCAGGATGAAAGCAACAAGAAAAACAAAAATTTCCTTTTCTGCTCTCCATTCCCTTGACCACTCAGTCTGGCAGAACAGGCTGTGGCAGACTGCAAAACCCCAGCAGATTACAGCACAATTCACAAGTGATCATAAGTGATCATTTGAACACAAATGCCCAGATTGTAAATGGCATTGTAAATTACATGTTCATACTAGGACTTTAACAGAAACAAAGTTGAAAAATTAACAAAGATATTATTTTTATGTTCTTCAGACCTTTCTTGCCTGCATGCATATTTTGAGGATGCTGTAAACTATAGATATAGAATACTACTTATGCTTTGTCAGACTAATACAAAAGTTCAGTTCTTGAGCTCCCAAGTTCCACTGAGACCTGTGGCAAGGACAGAAAGTATCATTTAGTCCTTTATTAGTTCCCCTAGTACTGGACTGGCTGCTGGACTCATACTTAAGAGTAAAATAGAAGAAATGCTAATTATTCTTATTTCTGTTGGTCCATTTAGTTCTGTTAATCATCAAGGTGGTTTTGACATGTCCCTTTACCTGGAACTTACTACACTGAGATCTTTATACTGATTACAAAAGGAATAGTCATAGCAATAGATCTGACTGCTGAACACTTTGCACAAATCCCACATTTAAGACAGAAAGGCCAATGATACTAAATCATTGGTGTCAAGGTAAACAATGTTAAGAACATATTTTATAAATTATGTTTTTAATCTTACTGCATTGAAACTAAAATTATTATTATTTACTGTAAACAGAGTTGCAAGTAGCTTAACATTTCTCCATCTAGTTATCTTTTACTTTCATGAGAGGATTTAAGTGTTTTGTGGTTAAAAACATTAAATTGAGGCATTAACAACTATGAAGACATGAAAGTGAAAATATCAACTTTTCACCTACATTTTCCAGGTCCAAATTAAGTCTGTAGAAAGGATATTAGGACTTCAGCTGGGGTCTGTGAAAGAGTAAGTCTATACCCCATTGCTGCTAATATATTTATTTTAAACCCTTACCACTGTAACCAGGAAATTAAAAAAAGTAATGATTAAATATGTGAGATAAATTACCCTTCACTAAAATTGACACCAAGAAGTGAATTGGCCAAGTAGAACATCTCTAACTAGAAAACAGTTCCTAGATTTTCTCATTAAAAGCAGACAGTAATAAAATCCACATTAATAAGTATAAAACAGTATTGACATAATACTGTAACACATAACTTCTGAGTGAACTCTACAGGAAATTCCATCTGCATAAATCTCTAAGTCATTCAGAAAACCATTTCTGTGGTAGAAATTGTGGTTTTAGTAGAAAACTGACTAATGCATTTTTTTGTTGGTTTTCATTTGTCTTGACCTTCTTCTGGGTTTTATCTCTGCAAAATGTAAGATGCATTTTGACAACTGGTCTTCATCCTAGAAGAAAACTATCTTTCATGAATTCCCCAAAACAGGAGCCAGAACCCTTTTTACCATCTATTGTTACATTTAAATCAATGAAATTGCTAAGGGATGTGGCACACATAAAATGAAAGTTGCCAACAATTGCTAAACTGAAATGTTCTACAATCAGAAAGAAGATTTGATCTGCATCAAGAAATAAAACCAACATTTGCTACTTAAAACTTACCCTGTGTCCATAACTGCTTAGGAAAAAAACCTCTCAATTTCAATCCAAAATCCCCCCAAAAGCCCCACTCCCAATTTGTGCTATTATTACAGTATAATGCACTAGAGTTAAAAGCAACAATCAATTTTATAGATTATTCAGAAATGGTAATAAATAAAATTCATGAAATATTTAATATTTCTCTCACTTTTTTTTTTTCTGTCAACAAACGTATATGGTTATTCACATTTTGAAACAGCTAGAGATGAAATGCTGCACTCTCGTGGCATATACATTTTGGTGGGAGAACCAGCTGTGACAGTAATCAGCTTTTCACTGATTCCAGTCCAAACTACCACTAACCACTTTCTTTTTGCTTTATCTCCAACAAGTATCGTGTTCAGAAAAGAAATGTGAGTTGCTGCTTCTGTATTCTTATCCTACATTGTCAACACTTACATATTTAAACAGGCAAAACTGAATTTTGGAGTGTGATTACAGATCTGGCCCAAAGATACCACTGGCCTTCTGGGTCATAAGAGCACACTGCTGCCTCATGGTTAACTTACTGTCCACCAGGACTCCCAGATCCTTCTCTGTGAAGCGGCTTTCCAGTAGGTCAACCCCTAACCTCTACTGGTGCATGGGGTCATTCCTTCCCAGGTGCAGGACTCTACACATGG
>JANIJG010012889.1:0-12159 GCA_024611175.1 Megaceryle torquata | reverse complement strand
CTTCATCTAGGCCACTGATGAATGTGTTGAACAAGACTGGACCCAGTACTGACCCTTGAGGAACACCATTAGCTACATGCCTCCAACCAGACCCTGTGCTGGTGATCACAACCCTCTGAGCTTAGCGATTCAGCCAGTTCTCAATCCACTTCGCTCTCCACTCATCTAACCCATACTTCCCAAGTTTCCCTATAAGGTTGTTATGGGAGACAGTGTCAAAAACCTTGCTGAAGATGAGGTAGACAGTATCCACTGCTCTCCCTCAACTACCCAGGCAGTCATGCCAGCAGAGAAGGCTATCAGATTGGTCAAGCATGACTTCCTCTTGCTGAATCCATGCTGACCCCCTCCTGATAATCCTCATTTCCTTCACATGCTTACAGATCACCTCCAGATTGAGCTGTTATATCAGCTTTCCAGGCAAGGAGGTGAGGCTGACAGGCCTGTAATTTCCTGGATCTTCCTTCTTACCCTTTTTGAAGACTTGAGTGACACTGGCTTTCCTCCAGTTCTCAGTCATCTCTCCTGTCCTCCATGATCTTTCAAAGTTGTTGGAGAGTGGCCTACCAATAACATCAGCCAGCTCCCTCAGCACTTGGTTTAGCCCAGGTGGACCCAAGAATTCATGGATATCTGGTTTGCCTAAATGATCTCTAACCCAATCCTCCTTGAGCAAGGAAGACTTCCTCCAGACTTTGTCTCTGACCTCCAGGGACTGGTCTAAGCAGTAAAGATGGAAGCAAAGAAGACATTCAGTAACTCTGCTTTCTCTGTATCCTCTGTAACTGGGGCACCCATCTTATTCAGCAGGAGGCCCACATTGAGCTGGATGTTGGAAGTGGTACTTGAATATCAACCAGTTCTTTTGATCCTGTCTAGCTTCCTTGATCATGACAAAGTTAAAGCTCAGGACTGCCTTGAATGTTACTGAATTACAGAAGTGTGAAAATCTATCTGTCACACTGTAATCAGAGATGAGGCAATGCAAATGCACCCAACTGATCTATGGAAAAAAAGTTTTCCCATTTATTAGCAGAAATACAATACCAGTGATTTTAAGAATTTATCAAAGTCAATAGCCAGGGAATAAGAATGCATTACTTGCAAGTGTAGAGTGTCTCTCCAGGTAATATTTTACATATGATACAAATAGTATTTTTTCTTGATCAAGGAGTAGTGAATTTTACACTATACTTCATTATGTTGCTCTTTTTCACATCACTGTTTTAGGAAAGTGAGTTAGCATCACCTTAACTATAGCAGTGATAATAACTTACGGCAGCCAACTTCATCTTCATTAAGGTGACAGTCAGGCACACCATCACATTTCAGAAGAGATGGGATACAGCCTTTGGAAGGACACAGGAACTCTGTTTGCTTGCAGAAGCCTGAAGATATGGTGGTAGGCACCTCTGTGGGACAGTTCATTTCATCACTTCCATCCATGCAATCTTCAGCCCCATTGCATTTTGCAGCCAGGGGCAAACACTGCTGCACATATGCACATGTGAAATTGTCACTACTGCAAGTTGGAGGGTGTTGATCACCTGATCCTATGAGATAAAAAAGGAATATTCATTGCTTCTCTTATTTCAGTAGTCATCTATACTGCCTTTGAGATGTACATCGGGTCTGATGGAAAGGCAGATGAATTTGATTAGGGAACTCTTTAGAAGAAATCCAAAATAACTTGTAGAAAAATACAACTCGTAAGTACAGAACACTATTAAAAACATTTTGTCTTATTGTATTGACTCCACTGCTGTTGTTGCAGTACTTTGCTTCTAAACATCAAATTCAGCAATTGTTTTGAATAAAGAAAATAATACTATGATTGTTAGAGACAAGGCAAAACCAGTTAATGTCACCAACTCTCTAAAAGACAGGAGAAATTTTGCTGTTAACTTGGGCTAAAGCAGAACAGATCAAACAGAACAGTTCATGGGTGGTTTGTCTTTTGAAAAGGTGCAAGGATTGCTTTCTGACCTCAAAAGTTACTGCTGCATTAAGGCATGACATGCTTTAAGGCAATACATGGATTTTGGCATTATTTTATTGTTTTTAATCCATGGGGGTTAGCTGCATGTTTACATCTTCTGTGATACCAGGCTGGGTTTTATACAGCAGGAGAACTTCACTGAAACATGCTCAGTTTCTGAAATGCCTTCATTATGACTAACTATAGCACCTTGTACAAAAAAAAATTAACTACTAATGCATTCAGATAAACAGAATACTAGTATTATTTTACAATCCGTTTGCTCGTGAAACAGCTACAAGGAAAAAAACCTGCTGTCTAACCTTGACCCTTACCACCTTAGCAATTTTTAATTTTCATGTTGACTTTGTCAGAAAAACATAATTGAAACCTTCATACAATAGTATATTCCTGATGTCCTTTCATACCACTAGTGTTCTCTAGATTCTATCACTCTACTAGAAAAAATGTACTTCATATGCTGGACATAATCTAAAGACAAAACAATAGTAATGGATTCTGACAAAGTGAAAATAATAACCTACTGACCTTTTGGCTTGTTTGTATTCAGCATTACATCATAAGTCCCTCAAAGACATGTACTTTTAAATGGATTTATTGATTTTTTAATTTAGAAATGAATTATTTTATATTTTTAGTTTGCACTTACTCTGGGGAAAGGAAGGAAAAAAATAAAAAGGTCTGATTATATTAGATAGCCTTTTATTATTCCTGACCCTTTTCCTCACAGTGCCTAGGGAGCATTTAGGCAGTGAAAATGACTCGAGCTGCAGTCAGTTCCACTTAGGCATGTGCTTTTGTCACTGTGTAGTCCATTTTTAGTTTTTCTGTGTCTGTTTTGATAGAGTGGAAATTAACCCCCAACAGTTCCAATCCATTTGACTTTCTTACGGTCACTTGTTTGTGTTGCAGAAAAAACAGTGTTTATAGTATAGTAAGTGGGCATTTTTTAACCAGTTTAACTCCCCACACCTGTCCTGTTCATTATATGTTTGCTAATAGGTTTCTACCCAACTTTATTCTAAAAACTGAAATCCCCTCTTGAACTCAATAATGCTTGAATGTGCTACATGTTATGAAGCTGGTCTTGAGTGTTTAGCTATCTGTGGGCTTTTGTAGTACTGATCAATTTAGCCTTATGGTCCCAATCATATTATGCATGTAAATGATCCCATGCTAAATTAATTAATTAGGCCAATGTTCAAATGCTTTATTGAATGGCAGGTTAATTTTTAATATTATTATTTTCTATCATGATTCCCTACTGTTGTTAGAAAATAATGTGTAAAAAGAAGTACTTCCTGACTTGTGTACAAATTATTTTAGAGTGTGCAATATTCGCTGAGAGCAGTGAAGGTGTCTCCAATTTATGCCAGAGGTTAAATTAGGGGTAAGGTTAACCAGGGCTCTTGAGGTCTGTTTTAAGTTTTCAGTATATTAATAAAAATCCAAAGCAACACCCTGAAATCATCAAAATCATTTTAGATCAGAACAATAAATAAGACGAGAATATACTTCAAACCTCATATGAATATTACTTTGTTTATTAACTCTATTAACTCATATTATGCAGTAACTAGTTCACGTCACTTTGGTTTCTGCTCTAATAGGAAAATTGTGCTCTGGATGACATTCTACAAAACATCATGATTGCCGTGATCTGCCAAAACTGTAGTCCCATGTTAAATTTGTTTTCTTAAAATAAAGCAGGTTGTAAATGCTTTTCTTAATTATAAATTAAATATGCCTGGTAAAAAATTGAAAATTTATAAAACATTGATTTATATATAGTTAGGAGTTAAAGCCTACTAATTAGGAATATGCAAATCTAGAAAATCATTAACTACTTCCAACTGAAAAGAAATCTCAAACAACGTATTAATGCAAAACTAATTACTTGTATTCAAAGCTACTATCTATGTAATTATTTATATTAAGCTCATCATTACAGTATCTGCTACTGACATGTTTCATTCTAAATAGTGGCAATATTCATTGTTTTCTTGCCACTGGGAAGAATTGTACTAAAATGTTAACACTGCAATGTGGTTTGCAGAGAAGAATGAGCTGACACTAATGAGATACTGGCATGCCAAAAAAATAAAAGTTTCACTCACCTTCTGTGAAATGCAGAAAAGGTGTTCCCAACACAGCACTCCTCTCCTGAGTGCTGACTTTCAATTTCAGACCACATTCAGGAGTGGAGGAGATACTGTACAAGTTTGGTTTTTGTTTTTGTTTTGTTTTTTAAAAAGAAGTATTGATTTGAAGCTGTTTAAGTATTTGGAGCTAAATCTACTGAAAATGATGTGTTTTAAGGAGCACATGCTAAAAGCCTAGCTTGATGTATCGAGGCTGCATGATCACTGAAAAGCAGGACTGGAGATCCTCAGGAATACATTCAATATTTGCACACAGATGAAAACCAAACTAATCAAAAACAATTCAAGAGAAAATGACCTCTGCTCTGCAGAGCACTGAGTCTGGATTTAGATTTGCATGAAAAACAGCAGCAAATTCTTGATGTTTCTTTATAGCTAAAGGAATAATGATTTTTTTAAGTAGCAAGCTGAGGACATGTCCTTATCTATTTTACTTTGCACTCAGTGTTTTATTTTACACTTATTTTTACATTATACATAGCAAATAACCAAAATTAAAGAAAGGGTTTTAAAACGTGCATACAACCTATTGTTGTTTGATGAACATTTTGTCTGTGAATCACAGGGATTCAGTCATGGGGAACTACAGAACTGCTAATATATAATAAATTTGTGTGTTACACAGTCGTAATTACAGTGAGAAAGACACGAATGTGCTTAACTTGAATGACACAACACTTCCATGCTATCCACCTCTTTTCTTCCTTTCTTGTTCAGATACCAAATCTCTGATTCAGAGTAGTCTATATTTATATATCACCTGGAACAGTGAATTCTGACTAGTCGACATTAGCATTTGAGTCAACACCAGAAAGTATGAAATACAGTTACCACACACTACTATGCAGTATTAATGCAGTTGTATCAGAGCTTGCTCTAAAGCCCATTTAGCTAAATGGGACAATTCATTGATTTTAATGAGCCTTGCATCAGACTCTTGAAAACTAACAATCTGTTATGTTTGCATAAGTAATTTCCCGATTAAGTCCACTAAAAACAGTAGACCTATTAACTGTAGCTAAAAGGAGACAAAAATAACCCTCTCCAATAGTTTTCATTAGACAAGGGTATAAATTAATTACAGACCCAATCCAATGCATTAAGTTAAAATAAGTGGCAGTCCTCACTTTCACTTCACTAAATATTAGATCAGGGTACAAAATCAACCCATTCAAGATGGCCCCAAGGAAATAACCTTGTTAAAAACAAAATAACCAAACTGAAGTTGTTCAAATATTTTAACAATCTGTCTGTGGTCTTTATCAGTGTCAGTAAAGTTTCTGCTAGAAAATAAAATGTTTATTTCAAAGCTTGCTAAATACAAAAAAGGGGGAAATTGAGTCCGGTCACTTCACTATTTAAGTCTCTTTTCCTTGTGAGAACACAGAAGTATGTGGCAGGGTGCTGAAAAGGATCCCAAAAGACTACTCCAAATCCAGAATTAACAAAAACAGAACTTGGCCCAGTGACTTCAGTGTTTTGTATGTCTGTGCAAAATTGTGCAGAATTTATTTAAAATTATCACCATTTGCTAACATACATAATGGAGAACACATAGGTTTATTGCCAGTAAAATCCAGGTATGATTTATAGTTTCCAATCAGAGAACTACCACTTCTGGCTGGAACACACTGACTACCTGTGACAGCAACATGGCAATATTTGTCATATTTCTTCTAAGAACAGTCCAGGAATTGCAAGCTATACCTGCTCTTGTGATGGATTTATTTATTTGTTCGTGTAGTAGGTGCAACGAAGAACTGGAGAAGCTGTGAAGCTTTGGTTTCTAGCAAAATGAAGTGGGCTGGACAACAGGACAGGTTTAGAGTGGAGAAGAGGACAATTTCTTGGAATTAACACATTTTCACAGATGGGGTGGGAACACAACACTATGCTAAGTATTTTATTTCTAAGCTTCTAGAGAAAGGTAACTTTTACAGATACAAATTTATAATCAGTTGAGAATAGCCTTGAAGAAAACTTTGATCCATGTAATTCCAGAGATAAGTCTGAGCTTGTGATTAAGAGACAGGTAAGTTTTACCTAATGAAGTATCTGAGAATTTTCTTCTAAGATAGTAACATGAAGCTATTTCATTCCAAAAATAATTTCTCTCCACCTCTCCTAGGAAATATGTTGATTTTGATGAATAAACTTAGCAAGGCAAAATATCATCTCTGATTTCAGGCTTGTTTGGGGTTTTTTGGTGTAAACAGATTGGTTTGGTAAGTTCAGTATTGATGAAAATATTTTAATACCTTATTATTGAATCTAAACATTTTTAGTTTTCTAAAAGGCATTTATCTTGAAAAAGAAGATTTCAGTATTCTGTAGAAGCATAAGAAGGCAGAGAAAAACTGAAATATTTAGACAAAAACACTGTATTTATTTATACATAAATAATTGCATCCAAGACTTGCCACCAGTTATGCTAGTTTATATAGTGTAACTATCTTATCCTAAAAATATCTCCAGTTTCCCTTCCTGAAAAATCCTAAATAAATAAATAAATGTGTGTCACCCCCAGACAGGTCTGTGCACTGGAAGGTACTGAAGTAGGCTGAAGAAGCTCTCTAAGGTACTATGCCCTGGATTGTAATTTTTACTCTTTAAAAATGCAGAAATGCCCTATCTCTGCCAAGCAATGAGGATCTAAACTATATTCTAATTGCTTTCAGGGACAAACTAATTAATTACAGAAATCATTCACAAATATCCCTGGTATCTCCATTCCTCTATCACTACTAATCTTGCATTCCTCTTCTCTGTTTTTACAGGCAGCTTCCCCCAGCAACTCCCCCCGAATCATCTCTTGCCCATGAGGAAAGAAACTCTCTGAGCTCTCAACGTGAGATTTCTGCTTCACTGCAAGCGTGAGCAGGCAAGTTAACAGTGATTCCCCTGGCTCTGAAACTTAAAAGAAATCAGAAGTCTCCTCTACAGATTTCTTTCCCTGTGATCTAACACAGTAGTATCAGCAGTTCAGGCAATTAACCCTTCCAGTATCTCATACATTCAGGCTCTGAGAGTTTCAGAGATGGATCATTGACTTTGTCTAAGCCTTTGTCAGATGAGTTCTGTTTCGCTGCTGAATTTTCTCACTGTTGCTTCACGCATGCATGCATGGACACCTGCACACACATCCTTCAGCAAGATTCCCTTTGTACCATCAGGCTATTTTGTTTTCCACAGACAACACACAAACATCCACTGGACTTTCTGGGTTGTTGTCTCTTAACTAGATACAGCTGTCATTCAGGCTTTTTATACAAGATATAGTGAAATGGGATCTATTAAAAGCACCAAAGGGCATATAAAATTATCAGCAAATTGATGGGATTTGGGCTGTTTGGTTATTTGTCTAGTTTGCCTGTAATGCTTTTGGTGGTCTGCCACTTTTGGGTCTGTGCAGAAGAATAATTTCAGCCATTTCATACTTGGTTTTTTGTTTCTGTTCAGGATTTTTATTTTTATGACTCTGAAAACAAAACATTTTGGGACATTTCCAGTCTGATACCCAAAATTTTAGAGCTATTTTATTCTGGTTTTAGTTGGCAGGTAGATCACATTATGCAATAAGTAGTGTTTATGAAGGTAGTTATCAAATATCTTTGAAATCTTTGGAGACTGTAGCTGTATAGAAAACTTCATAAAGATAAATAATCCTATCTTCAGAGATGTACCTGAATAACGTGCACAAATATAACAAAATATTCAATTATCTCTCACCAGTGATTTCTTTGTATTGGAAAAAACAGAGAGTGCTCTGTGTAAAATAGTATTCAGTAATGTGATTAAAGAGTTTGTCATTGTATATAAAAACACTGATTCTGTTAAGAAGTAAATGTAAGTCTGTGGCAGGAAGAGCAGGGAAGGTTTACAGTCAGGATTCAAAAAGTGTGTTCCATGAAGCAGAAACAAAATAGGGAGGAAAAAGTCCTCAATATGTGTCATGAGAAACAAATAAATAATAATTACCCAATATTTTCTTAAATTAACATTTCCAGACATGGGTACCTTTGCTCTGTGGTTTCTAGTCTGAAACCACAAGGGGTTTACTTCTAAAGAGTCTTTACTTACTGTTTTCTGAAATTTAGGTACCTTCAAGGTACCATATAGCACCTAAAATTACTGTAGCTCAAACTAGTGGTTGATTTTGTGAACCTTCACCAGTGATCACTAGCTTATTATCCACAAAGATTTTTTTTTTTTTTTTCTTTCTTTATGCTGTCTCTGGTATATGGAAATAGTCTTTATAGTCGCTATTATTTTAATAAGATACTTCAATGAAAACTCTTAGAAACAATCTTCATTCTGCTATGTTTTAATTATAAACACTCATCAGTTTGTATTAGAAAATGTTAGTGATAAAGTTCATTTCCTTCCACTTTGAAAAAAGAAAATGTTCTATAGTTCCAGTCCTTTGGGACACTCACCAGCTTGCTGACTGGACCTGCATCTATTATACCTTTTTGGTATGATATTGCATATGGATATTAGACAAGGTTGAGTTCTGCTGTTATGTGCAGGTCAATGGAAACTGTTTTGCTCTGAAGGAGCTTCAGGACTGTGTCTGCTTGGCATACATCTGTTGTGATATCTGAAACTGCAGTATGGAGGAGTCTTGAAGAACTCCTACCCACCAGAGAGAAGAGTGAATCACCAAGAATCAAATAAAAATTTTATACATTTCAAGAGCTAAATGAGAAAGCACTGAACATCTTTTTTGATCATAAGCCTAGATTCATACAAGAATCAGCATATAATTTAATTCCCAATTTTAAAAAATTGCCAGGTATTAAAAAGGGAATTGACAAGTTCAAGGGAAAAAACCCCAAAGGATCACTATTCTGAGACTACATATTACTCAGGAAGACTCTGATTTATAAAAGGTTGGAAATGGGGAATGCACTGGAGGAAAACAGTCCATGTAGTTCACCTTTGCTAATACTCTTTCCCAGGCAACCAGAACTGCTGGGAGACAGGCTATATTGCTAGCTGCATCTTTTCCTTATTACTATAGCTGACCTGAAGTTCTGAGCGTATCTATCCTACATTTTGTGTCTAAAATATAATTTTCTTTGTCCCAGTTCTTTTTTTCAGGATCAGCTTTTCTTGAAGTTCTAAGTTGATCTATAGGGATGGATCTGGCTATCTTGTCTGACCGTCTTATGATGACTTAAAAGAAATTGAAGATACAATTTCTGAAGGATATTAGGTTTTAGGGTAGTGGAAAGGCTTTGTGTGAATTTTTTTAAAAGAAAACCTTTAAAGTACAGGTTGTCTTGGGCTTGAATGTAGAACCAAATCCAGTCTTGTAATTCACAGATTCAGTTTTTCGTCTTCAGTTTGCTTCTTCATGACAAGTGAAAGCTTGCTTAATGTAAAGACTATTTAGAACTTTTACAGCAGGTCTAGTTTGTGTTTTGCTACAGAGCAATGGGAAGGCTTGGATGAGTTCTGGCACGTCAAAGCAGGTTTATCACATAAGTGAAATTTAACTATACCTCAGTACCTAAATGACAAATCTGACCCTTTTGTTTGTAACCTGTGTGGTGAAGTCAAGAAGTGTGACAACATTAGAAACAAAATAAAAGACAAAACCAGAGCAGACTGGCAAATAGCATTGTTTTTTGCACATTCCCACTATGATCAGATGACACGGTACTAGAAACAACACATCTTGTCTGTGCTGAGTGTTTTGCATTATTTGAGTTGCCCTTTCATTTCCAATGTCTACTTACATAATGGTATTTTCTACGGCAGAAAAGTCTTCCAAGTGAAAGTGAAGCTTCAGTAGAGTTTGGTGAGAAATTTTTAACACCAACAGTCCTTTCTCATGTCTTGATAGGCTAAAAAGACTCTTTTAAAAAATATTTTCTTAAGAAAGGAATGGATGAAAAAGGCAGCACAGAAGTAGAAACAGCTTTGAAATAAAATTATGAAAGGTGATAAAAAGTAGTTCACAAAAACAGAACAAAAGAAGGAAATTATTTCAGATACTTCAGGAATTAAAATATACAGAATGATAAGGAAAGGGCGTAAGAAAGAAGACACAGAAGCACAGTTGGATTTATTTTCTTTGAATTGTTAATTTTTTCACTAAGCAATGCTAATACTGAACTGGTGATAAACACTGATAGTGGAAGAGCATATACTGGTTTCTCAAACACTCTAGAGCCTAGGGCACTACATGATATTTACACTCCAAGATGCAGCCTAAATATTCATCTTAAAACATCAATACTATTCCTGTTGAATAAACATAAAGCAACTACTTGAAGCAGTACTATATAGAAGTTCACAAAGCTTTTGCTAAAGAGGAGCTAGCAGGTCATTTCACTGCATGAAAGCACTGGAGCAGCAGACAGTGCTGGCTTTATACTCTGTCCAGCAGAAGATCTCCAAAATCACAAATATCATGCAAAATATATTTACTATTTATGTTTTTTGAGAAGTGTCCCAATACATAAAAGCACTATGTATTCAATACTATTTAAATTAGAGACTTTGTTTTTCCAGTTTATTTCTCCAGTAATTATTGTGTGAGGAAACACAGTATTCTGATTTACATAGGCAGAATAAAGATTGGATGCTAGGCATCTTTGGGTTAATGCCTGGATTTTAATTACATAGAAGCAGAAATTTAAGAATTCTGTGATGCTTCCTATTTCAGCTGAACTAGAAAATACTATGATAAAGGTATTAGTGTCAATAGTTCAGTATTCTTGGTCCATCTGACACTAGAAATAGAAATGTTTTTTAAACTCCATTAAAAAATGTAAGATATTAAATAAAAATAAAATGTTTAGAAAAAAGTTTCAAGGAGGTTACAACCGAGTAACAACTAAATTATTTGGCCACTAAGATGCACTCATTTCTCCAATTTAAAATCTTCACACACCTTTCTCAGCAGAAAACAATGGATCTTGAGAAGTGGTAAGAGTACATCTCATTTATCAATTAATTCTGAGCTAAGCTAGATCTTATGCCATTGACAGCTGGCACTGCAGTTCTCTCTATGCATCAGCATCAACTAGAAGTTATTTCTGCAGTAGGTGAGGGACTAGCCTGACCACACTTTGTTTAAATATACAGAATTATTCTTGGATCTGTAAAAACTCTCATGGCTAATGAGGACTCACTACTTAAAAGCAAATAAAAAACACAGCTGAATTAGAACTGCTGATAATGCTTTATTGCTTAAAGCTCCCAACCAGCTAAATTGTGATTGCTTCTATTTAGAACATGTTGCCTCGGGAAACTCAAAGTAATTAAAGACAAGCTGAAAAATAATAATACAGAGATAGGAAAAAGATTTGCAGCAGCAAAGCTATCTTCTGAAAGGGAGAAATTTACACAAAACCTGTACTTCAGGTAATAGTCTTTTCTCTGAGCTAGGTCTTTGAATATACATGAGAAAAATCAAAGCAGGACTGACAGTGGAGTAGGTAAGCTTTCCTACTATTTTTGTTGAAGGAAAACAATCTTGCTCAAATATATACAGGGCAGTGATTTTATACTATTTGAAGGTAATATCTTCAAATTTTACTATCTGAATTTTTAAGCGGTTACTAAACAACAATTATTAGTGAAAAATAACATCTCCACCTAACTAGCTGCTTTTTGTCAGGAACAGTATTAAAAAGTCGGAGACAGGATCTTGCTCCTAAACCTTCGTGGCTTATTTTATTATACAGATTTTGTATAGTTCTCTTGTCTCTTCACAAGCGCAGATTTAGCCTACCTGTCTTATAAGGGTTATCAAGATACGTTTCTTCTCAGGACAGTACAAAACCATGAAAAAAACCCAGAAAGTCAGCACACTCTTAAAGTAGCAGCATTAGGAGATTACTTCCCATTAGATTTCTTCCCCCCCCCCCCCCCCCAGAAAAAAAAACTTGAGAAAAGGGTAAGACGGATTAAAAAAACGGGGGAGGGGGAGGGGGGAGGGAAAAAACTTACAAAAGTTTTAGGGGGGAAAGAAAAAAGGGGGGT
>JANIJG010012888.1:0-15433 GCA_024611175.1 Megaceryle torquata | reverse complement strand
ACACGGGGAATACCAAACACCAAACCAACAAAGGCCCCCTCCCCCCTCCTTTTTTAAGTTTGCAATTTATCCCCATTCTACCCCCCCCCCCCCCCCCCCCCAATGTGTGGGTGCTTAGACAAGGAGTACTTCTTCACAGAAAGGAGTTAAAAAATAAGATTTAGGATGGATATAGTCACACTACAGTGATCAAGATAAGAAGTTATCTAAGTAAAAATACTGTTCAGCACCTGGACTCTTAACTTCTTTTTCCTGTATTTTTTGTTTGGTTTAATAATATGAAAAAAGTCTTAAGACACTCAAATTGCGCCAAACGTACAATCTATTTGAACCTCCTTGAAGAGCACCTCAAGATAAGTGCCAATTACATGCTTAAATACATGGTCTTATTTTTGGGTGTGTTAATAGCCATGATATTTCCGGGCACTACTGACTTTTGAGAATCAAATAATTTGTATTTACAAAAGGGTCTATCTGATACATAACAACTAGAATGTCTGTATTACTCCCTAAGATCTCAGCTGTGTAATGCTAGAAGGACTTTCTTTGAAAGCTTGATGAACTTAATCCATTCCCCGGAATATGACAGAAGTACATACCTAAAAAGTCATTAAATAATTTAGGTTTATCACTGTTCACTATTAATTTTGAAAATCATCGTTTTCCCTTTATGTAAGGCCATTTAGACTCCCAACTGATAAATAGGTATAGTTTTCAGACACACATGGGGAATATAATCTAATAAACTCCTTTTGAGCAATTAAGTTTTCTTCAGCATTCAAGTTCCAGATAGTGAAATTGTTTTTTAAAGATGAACCAGACATCTTGAAATTATTTCTATGGATATGTTTTTCCAATTGGATTTGAGAAGTTTGATTTTAAATGTCTATATATTCAAATTTTGAAAATTTAATTGGGATTTGAGAACACCACCATCTTAACTTCTTCCTGTTTGAATACTGTAAAGTTACTCTGAAATAAGTTGATTTTACAATAAGACACTTGATGGTTATTCCACATTATAGTCTAAATGAGTTTCCTGTATCATAAAAAGATGTAATAGATGGCTTCAAATTTGACTGCTACGCCTGCATTATTACTTGTGTTTTAACGTCTGCTTTATTTTCCTTCCACTTCTCTTCTTTTTTTTTTTTTTTTTTTCATATAAAACAGTCTTATAGTTTAAAGGGGGCAGTTAACATGATCCAGAGGCTTCCCGTACAAGCTTTTTTTTTCCTATCTTCAAGGCTTCTGCACCTAATTTAAACAATGATAACTAGAACATGCCACTGTTGCCTAAGTAAGTGGAGTTCCTTTCAAATATTACTGACAGAAATAGGTAATGAAACAATATTGGATATATTGATACAACAAACATAGCCAGAGATAGTGTACTTGACCCCACAACCCACATGGTCCTGAGTGATAAACCACATATATGTTCTAACAACAGGATTTTAGTTTATTTAGGATAGTGTTATGAGCCAGTAACACCAGAACTGTAAGCAGAGCCTGGTATACAAGTAGTTTAGCTGAAGTGAATGAACACAGATATGCTCTTGCTGGAAGTCTACAAACAAGGCTGCATGTGTATGTGCTTTGTTGTTGCTTTTTGTTTAGAATCCATTTTGCCTATGTCAAGAACAAGATTGATGCCCATATTGTAAATAAAACTAAATGAGGAAAGAATACTATGACTGACAAATCCAAATCTAACTTCAATAAAGGTGGTGCAATAATCTTGTGAACAACCATTTTCTATGCCAGTGTTAGCATCATGTAACAGAAAACATGCATGAATATTTGTCATTATGGCACAACCTAATAAAATCAGCCATGTCCAAATCAAGGAATGGACCAATGTCCCTCCTCTCTTTAGAAAAGCTTTTAAAGCCTCTAAGAACTTTGTAGAAATAACACAGACTAAACAATATGACTCAGATCGTGCAGATTCAGTCTCTGAACATTGTGCCCATGTGCCCATATAATTCCAATCAAAACAATTTTGTGCTTAAGCAGTTTTAAAGGGTAGAGAATGTAATTATAAATTGGAGACATGGCAAGAATTCAAAGTGTTGGCTGAAATAAGGTGCAATGGTGTGGGGAGTTCCTTTGTGCTGATCTTTTTCTCTGTCTCCCAAAGATGATGCCACAAAACATTCTGGCTTCTGGTTTATCAGCTTTAGCTGTTATATTCCATTGCAAATACCTCCATGGTAGATACATACACACAGCTGTGTGTGCATCATCACTGATTTGTCTGAGCAAATGAGAGATTCCATTTGTTTGCAGAGAAAGAAAATCTATTAGAATTAAAAAAGTTTGCTAGCCTGAAACATTATACTTAACTTTAATGTGAAAAGGAATAAGAAAACACTTCTGCTTCTCATTATGGATTAATAACAAAGTAAAAGCCTTCATTTCCCCTGCTGTTGAAATAACTTTAATGAAAAATACAATAACAAAGAAATATCTCCTAAGGAAATCTTATTTTGATAGAAAGGTACATGTTGCTTCTATGCTGTCCTTACCTTTTCCCATCTCCTTTCTATTGATACCGAGATATTTTTTATTATAAAGATTTTTTTTTTTTTTAGGAAAGGCTATTAATTACCTAGTTAAAATTCTCAAAAGATTAGTTAGGTTTTAATTTGTTAATTTATGGTATTTAATTGCATTTAGAGTTTTGTTTTGTTTTGTTTTGTTTTTAATTCAGGTACTGTTTGTAAGAAAAACATATCACCATGCCCAGAAATGATTCTGACTTCAGTTAGATATATTCAAACAAATTTATGTCTAAAATTTTAGGGTTTGGCTTTGCTATCTGGCCTAACTATATTTTCTTCAGACTTGGCGAAAGAGCAGATAGAAGTAGCAAATTACTTGTTTCATGCCCATACTTAAATCTTCCTGTAGATACTACAAGTTTTCATGAAAAACCCATTGACCATCTCAGTGGAATACTGAGCCTGTATTTATGGGTATCGAAGCAGGAACTGTGGAGTTCTTTATGTACTGTTGCATGATGTCAAGTGCTTTAATACTGTTAAAGATATTTGCAGTTTCAGACTGCCTTTTTACTTGCAGTCCACACACCCTGAAAATCTGGTGGCAACATTTAGGCCAAGTTCTCATCCTCAGTGTCTTGCAATGGTGCATTTTGAAGCACTGTTATTCTGTTTTCCTTGAGAAAGTGATTTATTTACTTAATTAATTTGTGCTGGGGCTTAACATAGGATTAAGATTTCCTAACATGAGTACCATATTTGCATCTAAAGTGTAGTGCTGAATTCATCTATGCTGTGTGGATCACCTTAGGTGTTTTGTTAGTCTAATGTGGTTATATAGTCTAACATTAATGGACAATTCTGTGCATTTCAGTGCTAAATTCTTCAAAGCTTCAGAGCTTTAAAGAAGAGATTCATTACTCTGTTTCCAGCATGTGCTACAAAGGGGATGAGTGCTTCTTGATCAATAAAGACATCCATTTTGGCCATTGACTCAAAGCTGGCTCTCATTTGGGGTGTTGTGAAAAGTGCAATGGCCCAGCATTAAAAACCGTGACTCCTGGAAGAACTGAATGCTGATGGACTCTCTCTGATAGCAAATACTAGTTATTTTTTCCAGTCCTTTTATTCAAAGCCACCAAAAGTCAGTCCCAAGTCATAGGCAGTGTTGCAGTTACTTGGATGTAGGTCTAGTCACACTTTTTTTCAGGGAAGGAGGTGGTTTTGGTAAATATTCTGATGGCTAAAGGCTAGAATCCTGTCTGACCTGGTGCTGAGCACCCAGACTGCTATCATCGGGTACCTGGCAGCAATAGATACAAGGCTTAAGCAGATCCACTGTCCTCCTTTTGACTGCAGAAGGAGCCTAGAAGACTTATTTGACCTAATCTAGGTGATATGATTGATGTGATCCTGCTTTGTCAGGGGGCTTGGACTAGATGATCTTTTGAGTTCCCTTCCAACCCCTACCATTCTGTGATTCTGCAATTTTGTGATTCTTACTTGTGTATTTTATACTGACATGTCTAATCCTGAAGCAGGATCTACTCTCCAACTAAATGTAAATAGTTTCCTCTTCTACAAATTAAAGACTTCTTTTTTTTATATTTCAGATCTTATAAAAAGCTTTTAGTAACAAACTAAACACACTTCTTTTGCATTTCTGTTGAGATAAAGAATGTTACAAATTATTTTTAAAAATAATCGTGCTTAAAAAAAAAGGAAGAGCAAAGAGAAAGTGGGAAGAGGTAGAGATGTCATTACATCACAGTGATTTTCTGTATTGCAGTATATTTGATTTGTGACAAAACCTATATTCTGAAGAGGGGTAAATCTATGGTTTCAAAAATACCATTGAAATTTTCTCTGACATGTTTATCAATAACATTTTTTTGCTATAGTAAAGAGATCCTATGGAAAAAATACTGGAGTTTATTCAGTGACCATTTTTGGATTTGGGCTTTATTTAAAAAAAAAAAAAAAATCATTATTCCCAGATTAAAATGTAGGATATACATATAGGCTATGTCTGCTTGATCATTAAAAAAATTAGTATCTGACTATTTGCTTATGGGAAGATACTCAGGCTAGATATAGTGCTGTATTTCTTCACTCTGAAAGAGACATTTTGTCCTTTTCAACAGGCAAAGTGATAGATTAGGTGTTTTATGCATGTTTCCTTCTGTTATAAACTTCAGAATCTTTCAAGAGACTATAGCAAATGTTACAATGTTTTTCAATCTGGTAAAGAAATGTCTTTATGATATTCCTTTCCACTTTCCTTCCCTTTTCCTTCCCCTTCCCCTTGATTGCAGGCATTATTATAAGAAACACTGTGTGGAATCAGAAGTAGAATATTAATATGACCTGTTATTTATATGAGAAACAAAAACAGTTGCAGACATATAAAATCAGCTTCTACTTCAGCTACAGAAATGAAATCATGTATAGTTCAAACAGGTGGCTAAGAAACGACCATGTTCAATCCCATGGAGCTTGATTGTACAACTAAAACATTTATGCTCAAGACTATTAAATTTTACAGTTTATTTCTGCACTTTCTTTATTGTTGTTCAGATACTATACAATAAGTACTTGGCCTGCAAGGAAATAAGGCACTTAAATCCTAATTAATTGTTCCTGTAGGCAATTGCATATGAAATTAAATGTAAAATGGCAAACACCTTCCTTTACTCAGTTTCTGTTGTACTCAGAGTGCTTTCATTTTCAATGTTAAGTCAAAGCAACTAAGGAGTATCTAAACTCTGTTTGGTTTCCTAACTGAAGATAAGTGCCTTCCTACAGTGACATAATTAAACCTTCAAGAGAGAAGGGCTTATGATTTACTCTGTAATCTATTGTATGCAACTCCCACTCAACTACCAGTTATAAGTCTCATTCTTGGACACTTAATTCTCCCCCAGCATGAGTGTAAGAGTAGCCTAGGTAAGTAATTTGGGACTGTAATTTGGGTTCTTGGAAATGGCAAGACTCCTAAAAATTAGGTATTGGCATGCACTGTGAACTTTTAACTCAGCATCCACAAAGCTTCCTGTGTCCTTTTTTGGATGTATATCTCAGTTGCTCACAGTTTGTAAACAACATATTTGAATCTCAGATACTTCTAACCTCCTTGCAATTATTGCAGGGGATATTTTTTTTGCAGTGCTGGGACTACTGCCACGAGTGTAATAGGTAATGTGAGGTAACTAATTTTCCTGGTTTATGCCTCATGCTTCTCAGCTCTAAAAATCTGGAAATTTGATAATGACCTATTCTCTTAGGGGTTCTGTGGCAAATGAAAGCTCCAAGTGTAAAGAGATTATTATTCCTCTTGTAATATGCAGTAATTAATATCTGTGTAAATTTCTCATTTAGATTCTGTGCAACAGTGTCTGTATTGCATGGTAGTGTTATACTGGAGCTGGCTTAGTGATAGCAAATAAAAAAAGACCTCAAGCCACATGACATTGATTAACTCACATCCACACTGCTTAAGGCTAGCATTCCTTATAGGTTTATCCCAGAGACAACCAGCTGTGGGCAGTGACCTAACAATTAATTATTGTAGAAAATGAGAAGACATTGAGTTCCTAGTCCTTTTTCATTTATCAGTGCAGATTTAGACTGAAATCCCTGAAGTAACTCCTTAGGTGGTATGTGCTCTTGAAACAACTAATATTATTTTAAATTTCAACCCTACAGCTTGATGATTAAACCATTTTTAGGCAAGAAAAGTAGGTTTGCATCTTCTAAGGAAGTGCAATAAAATGAACCTGAGTGTCTCATAAATATGTTAAGAAAAAAAAAACAAAAACTGAAAGAGAGAATTCTCCATTACCACAGTGCTTTTAAAAGTAATCTTGATATTTCATCAGGAATGCTTTCTGGGCTGTGGACATTTTCCAACATATGTATCCCTGTATTAATGGCTTAATGTGAGACATACTGAATGGTCTGAGTGAAAGTGGCTTATTTCCCACATAACTGCTTGTTACTTTAGTTCTCTTCTTGAGGGTCTCACTGTATGTCTATATTGCACAATGTTCTGTCATTCACATATGCTTGTGAATATCTGTCACAATTACACTGATTATCCTTATTAAGATATACTTATATGTGCAAAATATAAAAGTCTGGAGAAAACACAAAAGCAGCAAGTTATTTTCTATCTGAAAAAAAATGGAAAACATGAAGCAATCTTCTGAGAATGTTCACATTAGAATGGCATCACTTAGACAACCTATAAAAAAAAAAAAACAACAAAATAAAAAGAGTAGTCTGATTTGTGCTAAAAAATGAAATCAGGAGTGCAAAAGGTCAGTCTTAATTAGACAGCTGAAGAAATGTCAATACTGCTTGAAGGGACTGACTAGAATTCCTTTCCCAACATTAAAAAAAGATGAATGTTTCTCCATACAACAAGTCTTGCTACATGATGGTATAATTGTAATTTATCATGGGGTTGTAAGTGCTACTTAATCCATTTTTCATTTTGGGATTTACATACATTTAAATGCTTTAGACTTTGTTCTAATTTTCTGAAATAAAGGTGTTATAAAATTCTGTTATATCTCAAAGTGAGCATATAGTTTTGTGTCAATCATGGTAACTCTGTAATTGTACCAGGAATATTTCATTATTCAATTACTCTGATCTTTTATCAGAAAAAAAATTAGAAAGACCTAAATGAATTTATTTTCTTATAGTTTTTCCTTTGAGCTGCTTTATATTACTTGAAACAACACTTGCTGAGGGAAAATAAATGTCAAGAAATGAGTCAAATTAAATATGCTTTTTTCAAATATAATTTGGCCTTTTTCATAAGCAATGTGGGAACTGATGGAGCTGCTTTCAGATACCTATAAAGTTTCAGATGCATATTGAAACACTTTTAATGGTAAGAAAAATGAGACTTTAAATATAAAAATATGTTTTCAAAATTTATATGCTTCAACAGAAAATGGAAGAAAAGAAAATTAGAGTCATGGGTTTAGCTACAAACCTATGGGTAACACCTAGAAGTTTTGAACTAAGAATCTTCTCAGTGCGTGTTTATGAAGATCAAACAGACATTGTCAGGTAGGAGCAAATTTCATTATTCTCACAGAAAAAAAAGCATCTGGCAAGGTTTGAGTAACACACATAAGCATTCTAGGGACCGTTGAATATATTTACTTACATAAATTGTTTCTTATCCTACTAGGGTTGGTGAGACATCTAGAGGAGTGTTCTATTCAGTCAGACCTTGATTTATCGGCCAACTCAGGTATATCTGAGATCTTCAATAGAGAACTGAGAGATAGCCTTTACTACTTTTAGTCTTACTTCTATCAGATTACATTTAAAACACAATTGCCAAACAGTGCTTTGTAGAAATTCTTAGAAGAAAAATCAAGATAATTGAAAAAGTAAAGACCATATTTTAAATTGAATCCTTAAATCTGATTTGAATATCGTGTCATGAAATGGAGAAAGTACCGCCTCTTCAGAAAGCAAAAAAAATGGGGAGTATCATCTTTCTACCTTCAGTTTAAAACTGTTAATGCAAAATACAGATTGCCCAATTAAAACTAAAAAAAAATTTTTTATATATTATCATGTTCTTTAAAATAAATCATTATAGACTACCACACAAACTAAAAAATCAATCAAACAAAAATTCCAGGCCCAAAAATTTAGAAAAGTCTCATGATATTTAGGACACAATTCTGTTGCCTAAACATAGGTATCTGATAATGTTTGAGAACTCTCTGAACACCCTGACTACAACCTGTCTGCAATCTGAGAAGAGCGAAGACATCTGTCCTGTGATATTTTTTAAAATGTCATTTTAGATGTTATTGAGTGTCCAGGCTGTTACTTTATTTGGAACATTTTAGGTAAACTATGGTATTCCAAATTAATTTAGTGGCATGCATATAAACAACTGTTTTCTAAGTACTGTGTGAGCATGCACACATAATTCACGTGTAGATATTTCTATTTAGGTTTGGGGTTTTTTTTTCTGAAATTTCTCATGGACCTTGATCCCAGTAAGATTTTCTATTAATCTCCCTGTTACAGTTGAATCTGCCACCCCTGCCCAGCTTTCTGTCTTTCTAGAGAGGACTTCTTGAGTTGCTCTTCAGGACTTTGCAATAATGGAAAATTACATTTAAATTGATGAATGAATGATAGGAATTATCTTACTTTGTTGTTGTTGTTGTTGTTTGCTTTTATCCCCTGCTCAGCCCTCATATCTTTTTGATTATTTCACTTTTAAGAGGTACAAATACACTAGAAAATATTTATTAAATAGTTCCAACTTAAAATATTTTTTTTGCAAAATTAGTATTCCATGAAATTCAGACAATAAATCAAATGTATTTAAAATGAAAGATCTTTATTATAGTTAAGTGAAATTACAATATTTAAAAATATACAATGTTTTTTGAGTAAAAATTAATTTACATTTGGTCTAGTACCAGAGAGATCTCAAATACCCATAATCATATGCATCTGGTTGGAATTTATACCAGTTTCTTTGGAAAATCTTTAAAGGTGTTGATGTCCTGTAGTGTGCACCACTGGCTTAGTTTAAAATGATAGTTAAAATAGCCCAATAAATGTACATATTTCATAACTCCCACTATTTTACATTCTAAAAAAAAAAAAAAAGATATTAAAATTGAAACCTGTTGTTAATTTTTTAATTCCACTCTGTCAGTGAATCATAGCTTCACTGCCTTTGACCAGACAAGTAACTTCATATAACTGAAGTTCACTCAAACAGGCCAATACTAACTGTTTTAGCATGTTTCATAAGATAATGCGCTTTCACTCCACCTTGCTGTCTTTCTTTCATAGTACAGATAGATGATGTGAGAGAGTACCTGAGATATATCATCTTCACTATGTGAAGATGTGGATCTGGAAGACAAATTTACTGGATTCATCTTTTGTCTTTGACCTAATTAAGAAAACAGATCAGTACACATCTTCAAGGGCAGTAGGCATTTATCTCCCCTATGGATATCATCTGCAATTACTGTTACTCAAATACCTGCTTTCCCTTCTCAATTTTTCTTATGGATATGAAGAGTTAAATTATCTTAACGGCTATGGCCATTTACCTTTATCCTGTCCTTTGACTGAGACATCTAAGCACAGTATGCTTTGACCTTTCATGACTAGAAATGGACAAGAATAATTTCTTTAGTATTATTTTAAGGTTTTCATCACAGAAATAGGAATTTAAAAACAAATTGTAACACATGAAGCAATTACGTTTGTAATTGAACACATCTGAATATTATCTTTTTCAAGTAATTAGGAAAATTTGTAATATACAATGTTAATTTGAAAATTTTTGAGATATTCTGGACCTAATCATGCTACCATTGAAGAAAAAGCTAAAACTCCCACTGACCTCAATGGGCTCAGGATTATATAAACAGCAGGGTACAAGACTCAGCAATCCATTAAGTCCTTTTCATCCGTATGTTACTACAATAGGAGCAGAAATCTGCAGGAAACATGACAGTGTCATGGTTGCAAGGCTTGAGAAGTTTGAAAGCTAGGGCTTCCTCGTAAGATATTTTTGTGATTTTGAAATTAAGTTTCTATTTGCTGTAAACATTAATGACTGCAAGATACCAATAAATCCAATACAGATTTGCATTTTTTAATTATCTTGGTTTAAGTTTATGATTGTTGTCTGAAGTCTTTTCTTACTATGAAAAAGGGCAGGATTTTAATTAGTTTTATTTCCAGCATTCAGCTGATGTGCATGGATGACAAAGACAAGTGTGAGACATGGAAATCGTTGTAAAGTCTTTACTGCAGCATGAGTACATTTATTCAGTGCAGAACAACTGAAAATCAGCTTGAATACTCTGTCAGTGTAACTAACACATCCTCTTTTTTTTTTTTTTGCATTTCATGTTCTTTTCCTCATTAACAGCAGCAGCTGCACTAGTCTAAATTCTCAGAATTACTATTAAGATAGGTATTTTAAATCCTGTTGATCATCACTCAAATGTTCTAATTCTAAGAAGAGGTAACTGCATCCATTTCTTGTCAGATTTGACATCCTCACAGTTTACATAGCTTTGTGATTCCTTACATGACACCAGATTAAGAGAAAAAGATTAGTGCTCAGAGGCCAGGTATAGATCTCAAAGCTGAATTTAAGCACTGTAATTACTGGGTAAATCAGAACAATGAAAATGGACATTTAGATATCCTATGCCATTTAAAGAGTGATTAAGAATATCTGATTCAGGGTTCTCTTTCATCTTTTTTTTTTTTTTTTTTTTAGGGAGTCAAATGTACCTGTCCTGGGTTCGGATAGGATGGGGTTAATTTTCACCAGAAACCGGGAAGGGGGTGTCTCAACCAGGTAAAGTGTTATTTGATAGCATACTGATGGCATGCCCATCATATAAAGACAGGGGGCTCAGAAACCCGGGGTAGTTCACAGAAGCACTTGGGCAGGTTCTTTCCTTGTTTTCTTGGTATACATTTTTCATTGTCATTTATCAATACTGTTACTCCTTTTGTTACTTATTTTGTTGTGCTATTGTATTAAAGCCTCCTGATCAAACCGTGATGGGCTTTAGTACCTTTTTTCCTTCCCAGTAGGGGGCAGGGGGTGAAGTGGCCAGCTGGATGGTTCTAAACTACAATAAGTTTTGTCACACAATTTGGGGTACAAAGGGTTGAGATAAGGACAAAATCTGACCAGGGTATTTATTTTTTCTTTGTAAAAAAACCATTTTGTTATACACATTTCTTTATATAGTAGCTAAATAGTGCATGTTCATAATGTGATCCCCTTTTTTCTCATGGTGGTCTCTTGTAAACCCTTACACACTCTATGTATTCCCAGTGGTGGTGTTTATCACCTCTGGGAAATGGGCCAGGGTTCTCAGGATATTATCTTATCTTATGATATTATCATGTCCTTGGATATAAATCTAGACTGGTACATGGATGTGGCCTTGGTGTTTATTAGTGATCTCACCTAATCTAGGGGTGAGGCAGGGGAGGAAACTTCCTTAGTTTTTGAGAACTTCAACCGTCCATGGAATGTCCAGGCCAACACAGTCTCAGTGCTATGCCTTTTGAATGTTTGCCAAATTTGTTTAAGGTTGCATAATTCTTGTGCAAGAATATCACCCAGAGGTCTGTCCTGAGGCTGGATAGTTATGAGTGGCAGGGGGTGTGGAAAAGCATGGGTGAGTGTCTGGGGCAGTGGTCACTCCAATAGTTTAGAAGGTCACCCCTGAGCAAGTGCAGGATCCTGATAAACTAGTAAGGTATTTAGAAAAGGTCTCTTGTCATTCTGACAATTCCCAAGAGACACAATTTACTGCACCATGCTGGGGCCTTGCCTATGCCTACCAAATCCTATACTATGCCTACACAACACAGTGCCCTAAAGGGGAAGAAGAGATCTCTGCACCTAAAAGCAGACTGGTAGGTGCTGCAGCTGATCTGGAGAACCAACCTGTGCTGGGGTCAGTTGCCCCTAATCAGAAAAAGGAATACAAAAAAAAGATTCAGTTTGCATATTAAGGGATGATGATGAGCCAGGACCATCACAAGAACAGGAGGAAGAGATAGAGGTGATATCCCTGTCCCTGAGTGAGCTGTGAGATATGCAAAAGGATCTCAGCCACCTGCCAGGTGAGCAGATTATCACCTGGCTGAAGGGACAGTGAGGCTGCTAGATTGGATTTAGAGGGCAAGGAGGCTAAGCATCTGGGATTTCTGTCCAGGGAAGGGAGCATTGACAAGGCAGTTCAAAACAGACACAATCATTCAGCCTTTGGAGGTGACTCCTGTCAAGTGTGAAGGAAAGGTACCCCTTCAAGGAGGATGTTACTTGTTACTCAGGCAAGTGGACCACCATGGAAGGAGGTATTCAGTACTGGAGGGAATTAGCAGCGCATGAGATGATTTATAACAATCAGAATGGTGAGTAGCCACACACAGACACAGACCAAGTCCTGTGCACACCAGCCATGTGGCAGAAATTCTTACAAAGTGCACCACCAGCATAAACCAACTCATTGGCAGTAGTGTACTGGAGAGATAGCCAGCGACAAATGGTGAAGGAAACAGCTGGCCTGTTCTGGCAATATGAAGTGTTTCTTCCCCACAAGCCTGCATTTCAGCTGTGGTGGAATTGTCTCAGGAGGTCCAGAATATCAAAGTAAACATGTCCTACTCTCCAATAAATAGTTCTATTGTAATCTCTCATACTTTCAGACACCAGTATTTACCACTACTCATTTTCTGTATGTATTATATATGTATCTTATACTCAGAACACACAAACTGTCTCTATCACAGAAACCCTCACATGATTTTTTAAGTGTATGTTGAACTCAGAATTCCTCTCTCTGAGATATACTTTTTAAAAAATAGTTGCTTTAACAAGATGTAGCAGCATCAGCTATCACAAAACTCATGTTGCAATGATAGCAGTTTCTTTAGAGATGTATAGCTTTTCAATAGCTTTCTATACAACTAGAAACTGTATCTGTATCAATCTCATTCAAATTTACTACGATGAACTAAACTTCATCTTTGAACAAAAAGGCTGTATTTCCCACTTTTTAAACATTTTTTTTTCCATACGCTTTTTGTCTGTTCTTATTCTTTGCATCCCAAACAGCAGTTATCTCACAAATACCAGACACCTACTTTTGATTCTTGACAATTACATCTAACCTACTCTTAGGCTGATATGCCACTGGAGACAATACATGCTTTTAGCAGCTTCAGATGAGTCCTGTTTTGAAAGTGAAATGTATTCGCCTAAACAAAATTCATTAGTGACATCTTAGACTCCCTGAGCTGGCGATATCCACATAGAACCTGCTGGTCTGAAAGAGGATTTGAGGAGAAACAGCCCTCATGTGAATCAACAGCTGGATGCAATAGGGATACCTCAATGAATTTCAGTGGCTCTAGATAAAGGAGTTGTACTTTAGATGTCTTATTAGAATTAGACTAATCATACACTTGAAGGGTTTATTTTCCTTAAGTGACTTTAAATAATGACTAGATTTGACTGGCCTTTGAGTCTTAAGGCTTGAATTGTGCAATATAAAATGAGTGGTCTTAACAGGAGGTGTAAGTTTGAGCTCTCTTAACAGCTGAGATCCAGTCAACACAGTCAATGTGGTCCATAAGAGACTGAACAGCTAGCAGTTTTCAGCTGACTAGTGAATTTCCATTATTTTGTTTATTTTTTGAGATTAATTTTGCAATATGTGTAAGGGATTAGTGATATGTAATCTTCTGTGAGACAGTTTAATATGTCTATGAAGTACTTATATATAAGAATATATTTTTATACCAACATTTGAAAGTTAATTAAAAGAGAGTTTCCAGATGATCTGTGAAGACAGAGAATGTGAGAAAACAAAATCAGAAGGGAAAATGACGATAAAACTGGGAGAAAGATCTAAAAACTACATTAATACATTATTCTTTTGATGAAAAAGTACAGATTTCTGACAACTGCAGTTTTAGTTGCTGGTGAAAACTATGCTGTATATGGTAGTCAGTTCTATATGTTATATATAACATATTACTCAAAACAGAAGCTCTGCCATGAATTCTGAAAATATGTCAATACCCCCCAAATAGAACCTGCACAGTTGACTTATATTTGAGACAAAGGATAATATATATTAGCATGAAATTGTTGGCAGAATATAAATCATTACTGAAGTTCCCTGCAGTTACAAGAGTTGTTTCCCTAATAAATTTTAAAAAACCCCAATGATAACACTTCTCCAAAATGAATTTAATTAATAAAATTTTCAACTACAATATCTATCTTTATTTCTATACAGCCACTACAGTGTTAGTACAGGACAATACCCTTCCATCTTTACCAAACTTATAGTGCTATGTTTATGTTCAATATTTAGTGTCTTTGTTTTGCATCTTGCAGAAATCATTTGAATTCTTTCATTTTGTTGCCCAGTTTACTCTCACTTTTCATACTGATATTTCAACTATATCTTACATATTATGTTTCCTAAGTAGTAAGAACAATATATATTGTTAGTTATTATTTTTGCCGTGACAGTCTGAGGATACAAGCAATAAAAAATTGAGTAAGGAAAGACAAAGTATTTCTTAGCTAGACTAACTGTAGCACTGTATCTGTCCACTTCTTGACTCGAGAAATCATCACGGTCAAAATGCTCTGTTGATGGGTCAACTTGGCTTCTGGGATAACAGCAGTGCTGTCATCAGGACAGGTTGAACACCAGTCCATCACTTATGCAATTAAGATTGTTATTACTTCCATTTTTTCTCATCTTCTGGTAATTTTTGAAAAATTTTGTTTTGTCAGTTTAGGTTTTTACTAACCCAAATAATTTTCTGCTAAACCTTAATTTTGTATGTTCATAAACTTTTTAAAATCTTTCATAAGCACACTGAAAGACACAAACCATTACTCAGATCTCTGTGGGACGTCTCTAAGTAACCTTGCTGTAACTAGTATCTTTTATGCTACAATTTCTGTACCATAAAAAGGCTTATCCAACTCTTTCATTTCTCACCTTTTATAATGTTTTGAACCCACAATGCACTCTCCCTGGTTATCAGATAGTGGATGAATTTCTTACAGAGCCTTTGCTGACGTATGATGTCAAAGTGTTCTAAAAAGGCTACTGTGCCTTATTAAATAGATCAGGTTGTCAGCTTTCAGAGAGAACTAACAATAGCTGAGCAGCTTATCATCCCCTTAAATATTCTTATCATAGTGTGACATGTGTGATATAGTTTTAATATGGAACCTGCAATTTTCACAGGGAAAAATATCATACAATACTTGGCTTTGAAAATACCACAAGAAAACCTTAGCAGCAGACAAAAAGCAAAGACACTATGTTAAGAGGAATTATCCAAGT
>JANIJG010012886.1:6959-44061 GCA_024611175.1 Megaceryle torquata | reverse complement strand
TCTGGATGCATTCCTGTGCAACTTGCTCTAGATTCTAGGGTCCTGGCCTGGCAGGGCGGTTTGACTCAATGATCTCCAGATGTCCCTTCAACCCCTAACATTCTATGATTCTATATAGAAAATAGTATAAAAAAGGGGTGTATCCCTTCTCTCTCTCTCTGTTCCCTGGAAATATATGAGATGATATAATGTAGTGCTAGGTCAGCTGGAACACAAGATCCACCAGGGAAGATGCTATACTTTAAAGCCTGTCAGACATCACTTACACGTTGTATTTGTGCTGCATGAGCTATACATATGGGAATTAAAGGGGTCAGATATTTGAAACTGCATCAGCAGTTCTGGGTTTGCAAGTTTAGAATTCTTCATCTTACACAATCTGTAGAAAAGATATAAAACAGAACCCAAATAATGCAAGTAAACCTAAAATGACAGTTGTACACGACATTTATTGAACCAATGTGCCACCACATAGAGCTGCTGTATGCTGAAGTGGTTCATTGGGAGACATCTTTAGCATTATATTGATTTGCTACGTATGTTTTTAGGACCCTGCACAAGCATAAAGGATTTGGTTTTGCACAATTGTTTTTAAACTGCAGTCCAAAAAATTTTCTACCAGCAAGTATGTGGTTTCCTTTGAAGCTAAGCTCTATGCAACTGAGTTATTTATAAAGAATTAGAAAAAAAGCATCTCTTCAGTGTTTTTCTTATAAATAACCACAGTACGTAGAATCATTGAATGATTTTGTTGAAAGACACCTTTAAGATCATCAAGTCCAGCCAGTAACCCACCACTGCCAGGTCATGTAAAGTTACTGTGGCAAGCATTTGCTGTGGCAAGGGGAGGTGGTGGAGTAAATCACAAAAGTTTAATAAACATTTTACATAATGCTATAAAGTAAATTACATTCCTCCTATACACTTCTATGAGTCAAATCAATAGCTTATAGAAAAATTATTTTATTTCAAGTTACATAGGATGATTAACATGCTGTAAGAAATACAGTTCTCTGCCAAACTTTATAGATTGTCAGGTAATGTATATATTGACAACACTTTTTGTCTACATCTGTGTGGGAGATAATAGGACTTTCCAGTACTGGCATCTGTAAAGTAATTGTGAGGTTGTTGTGGAATATGAGGAAATGTCCTCAGTGTGCTGCATCTGTTATTCAGTTGAGAGATTATTTCTGGTTGTTTTCTACAGAGAAGGTTAAAAAAAAAAAAAAAAGCTTTAAAGGTGGTATTGGGTATTGATGTATCATTCTTCAGCTTGAAGACTTAACGCATTAATTTGGGGTGATTTCTGTCATCTCTGCATCTCATCATTACTCATTGTTACAACCTCAATTCTCCATTTTCTTATCAAAAGCCTCTTTGCATTGGCAACTAAATGGTAGCGCATAATAGCTCTATTTACTCTATTCAAACAATTCAATCTGGAAACAAAGGACTCTGACTTTAAAGGAAGAAATGTGTTGTTTTTATTTTATCCTTTCTTTTTGTTCTATTGTGCACTCACCATTATTCTTTTTCAGTTTGAGGAACGCTTGTACTCTCTCAAAATCTTACTCTCCAAGAGAAACCAGACTTCCATTCATACTTCAAAGGACTTTTCAAGTTCTGTCAAAATCTGTTCCTGACACTTTCTAATTTCACTAATATTGTATTTGCTTCAGTTTAAGTTTTAAATATATTTTTGAACCATTTCTATTTATGTACTTTAGAATTCTTGTAATCAAGAGAGTGTTAGCAAAATCAGAAGGAGGATAGAAGGCTGTTTAATTAAATGTATACTGAGAGCACTCTGGAGGATATTATTTCCCTTTTTGGCAACTTTGGAGGTTTCAAAGCTTATTGCTTACTTGCTTTGCTTCAAGGAGAGAACAAAACCATTGAAACACCTTTGGAAAATAAGATGTGTTGAAATACCTGTTAGTGGAGTACTACTTTGAACTCTCTTCTTTGAAATGACCAGGCACTTTGCTCCAAAACTTTCCAGGGAAAACCATATACCTCCTTGAAATATTTTAGCCTTAAAACACTATGTAGTTTCTAATGAGATTCAGTTTTGTTGAGTGGTGCCATGGTTTAGGGTCAGGGTGGACCCTTAGACCTATAATAGACATTCTCTGTTAAAATCCATCCTTCCCCAAAAGGGAAGTGAAAAGGAATAAGGGAGAGAGACTTATTGATTAGAATAGGAAACTAGAACAGCTTGAATGGGAATGAAAATAAGAATCAAGAATGGAATATATTCAAATATATACAAAACTGGTATTGAACCCAACCACCCGATGGTAATTACATCACTGTCACCACTGATGCTGCGGAGCAGGCACCAGGGGAATTCCAGACTGGGCCCTGCAGCAGACAGGAGCTGTGTTCAGGAGCTGGATTCTGGTACCGGATTCATGAACCCACCAATTGGGATCAAAGGCAGAATGGACAGAGTCCTCCTTGGATGTTCTGAGGAAGGAACCAAAACAGGACCTGAGCCAAGCCAAGCAAAGCTGGCAAAGTGGGCCAAGAGGGGAGAAGAGCCACAGACCCTCCAGCTCCCTCAGCTTTATACCAGATATGACGTCTATGGGCTGGAATACCTCACTGGTCAGTTTGGGGTCACCTGCCCTGTCCACTTCTCCCTGCAGGTGTGGCCTTTTACCTTCTGAACTGCCTTCCTCCCTCTTTGTGCACAAGACCCAGCAGTGGCCTTGGTCTGCACACCAATCCTTGGCAGTAACTCTAACCATGGGCTGTTATCACTGCCAGCAGCAGACACTGCCTGTGAAAACAGGCTGCTAACTTCAGACAGCGCAGTGAGTTAGAAGAACTGAGCTGAAAAGTAAAATCACTGAGCAGAATTAGTTCTGTTCTCACGCAAACCAGGACACAATGGCAATATGAATTCTCCTGCCCAGCACAACTGCACATAGCAGAAGGCCACAGCAAACATTTATAAATGTACACACAACTCAACATCTACACTATGTTAAAAATGTTATAAATAGAAAATGACCCAAATCTAACATGGCCACAGTCCAAGCCATTGAGTTTGAAGGTTGACAATTAAATTTATACTTAAAAAAAAAATCAACCTGAGAGTCACTTCACCTTCATTTGGATGTAAATCCCTATCCTGAGTACAGATATTCTTAATAAACAGATTGGACAAACAAGGGGAAATTTACTCATTTACTTAAAACATTTACACCTTTGTGGCTTGATGAAAGGAATTAAAGAAACAGAAGTCAGGGTTAAATAAGCAAGCTGATTACACTGGAATAAGCATGTTTATGAATAATAAATACTTAAGATGGAAAGTTGTCCTGAAGATGCCCTGCTTTGTTCACTGGCCAAGCTTCCAGATTAATGATTGACACTTTTCTCTATTTTTTTTTCAGTACTTTCAAAATTCATGTGGGAACATGATAAACAACTGTCCTAGTCTGAGTGAGAACAGAGTAATTCTGTTCAGTGATTTTACTTTTCAGCTCAGTTCTTCTAACTCACTGCGCTGTCTGAAGTCAGCAGCCTGTTTTCACAGGCAGTGGCTGCTGCTGGCAGTGGTAACACCCCATGGTTAGAGTTACTACTAAGGGCTGGTGCACAGACCAAGGCCACTGCTGGATCTTGTGCACCACACTGTGGGGTGCAGAAAGTAAAGGGTCACACCTGCAGGAGGGAGCAGACAGGACAGGTGACCCTAAAGTGACCAACGAAGGATTCCATCAGTATAATGCAGAGGGATCACAAGTGTTTTGCCCTCTTGGCCCACTTTGCCAGCCTTGCTTGGTTTGGCTTGGGTCCTCTTACGGTTTCTTCCTTGGAGTGTCTGAGGAGGACTCTGTCCGTTCTGCCTTCAATCCTGATGTGTAGGTTCCTGAGTCCAGTACCAGAATCCAGCTCCTGAACACAGCTCCCATCTGCCACTGGGCCTGGTCTGGGACCTCCTGGTGGCTGCTCCACAGCATCAGTGGTGACAGTGATGTAATTGCCATCGGGGGGGGGGGGGTGTTGGATACTGATTTGTATATATTCCATTTTTATTATTATTATTATTTTCATTCAAGCTGTTCTAGTTTCCTTTTCTAATTGCTAAGTCTCTCTCCCTTATTCCCTTGCTCTTCCCCTTTGGGGAGGGGAGTTAACAGAGAACATCTGTTATAGGTCTGAGGGGCCACCCTGACCCTAAACAGTGACACATGGTAACAATTTTACAGATTTCATTTAGCACAAGTTCAAGGAAGGAGTTCTTTGTCGGATATGTAGACATGTTGGTACAATGATAAAGCTTTGAGTTAACGAGTTTGATTTGGATCCATTGCACAGCTTGTGGTCATGCAATCCAACAGGTTGGATTTAGGCTAGATTGTTTTCTAAATTTACCTCTAGAGAAAAAAGGAAAAACAAACAAACACCAAAACCAAGGAGGAAAATGCCAGATGGGACAACAGCCTTGCAGCAGGATCCTGATCTCGGACATGATCTTCTGTTGGTACCCCTTATAAACGCCAGCAGTTGCATTTCATCACAGAAAAAAAGTAAATTAAATGACCCCCCTCATTAAATTACATCCACTTTACAATGAAGACAGTTGTGTTTATTGATAAAGGAAAGACAGCTGTGAGCTGAGAAAGCAGATGCAGTCCCTGCTCTGAATGCAGAGAATCCCTTGTCTGAACAACTCACATCTTAAATAAATAATGGTGCAGACATAAGAACGGGAGAAGGAAAGTGACACGGAGTGTGCACACACGCCATCTTGGTGTGTGAATGATAGAACAGTTTGAGGTGGAAGGGACCTTTAAAAGTCAGTTAGTCCAACCCCTCTGCAGTGGGCAGGGACAGCTTCAACTACATCAGGTTGCCCAGAGCTGCATCCAACCTCACCTGGAATGTTGCCAGGCATGGGGTATCTACCATCTCTCTGGGAAACCTGGTCCAGTGTTTAACCATACTTACTGTAAAATATTTCTTCTACCTAGTCTAAATCTACCTTCTTTTAGTTTAAAACCTTTACCCTTTGTCCTGTTGCAACAGGCCCTGCTGGAAAGACTGTCTCCATCTTTCTTATAGGTCTCTTTAAGTACTGAAAGGCTGCTATAAGGTCTCCTCAGAGCCTTCTTTTCTCCAGGCTGAACAACCTCACCTCTCTCAGCCTGTCTTCATAGGAGAGGTGTTCCAGCCCTCTGATCATTTTCACAGCCCTTTGTTTCTGTCTCAGGGATGGCAGAGCTTTGCTCCACCAGTCTATCTCTTGCTTAGCCTGTGATGTTCCTTAAGCTTTCTACTGCCTCTCAAAGCTCTACAGCCAGGCTGAGCAGGTGTCGGTCTGGTCACACTGCACACAACTGTTAACAAAACTGCCACCTGTTACCATTGAAAGGCTCCAGCACACCCAGCTGCCTAAGACCTCCTCTCTGGGTTGCCACATCCATTCTGCTAAAGAACATGTCTCTCTGCTGAGTGAAGACCATAGCTAAGCTCCTTCTGAGAGGGTGGTGACCGCCAATTAACACATCTTCTGAGCTGCCAGAGCTTCAGCACCTTTCCACACAAATTGCCGTGCCACGCTCTGGCTGATGCACCACGCTTTTTTTGCCCACTCTGGTCACAGCACTCCTGGTTGCTGCTATTCCCCAGGGGCTTCTTTTGTAGGCCTGTGCCTACAACAAATGTCATTGTTGCCCTGGCCATGCCCACACCTTGTCAGCCTCTCCTGTGAGAGCTGCCAGTTCCTGGCCAGTCTCTTCACTTCCTTGCCATTGACCTACCTCAGAAAAAGGTTCCCCTGTATGCTGAGATTACTGCTTTGCTGCAGGTCAGGCTGCTCTGTAGGTGCTCTGTAACTCAGTACGTCTTAGTGCTGAAGTTGTTCAAGGTATTGAACAAAGATGATCTATTTTTCATCTTGTGCAACCTGTGAATTAACTCTCTACTGAGCTATTGTCTTGCATGTCAACATCTGACTTGGAGTGTGTCCCGCCATAGGAGATAGCAGCATCTTTCTGTGTCTCCCAAGCTGAGATGTGGATGGCTTGGAAAGGTTTAACTAGGGACCTGTCCCTGTACCCTTCCTTCAAGCAAGGCTTCATGTTCCCTGTTGTGCTGCCTCATCTTCTCTAAGACATTTAGGCTTCTCTGTTTCCTATTTTTGGCCTGCAGTTTTCTGCACTTTTGAAGCTCCTGCTTACCCATGAAGATTCAGTGGCTTTTGGGACAGGAACCTCTTTACCTCCAGCTCTTCACACGTGGATTTCTGCTGCGTCCTCTTCTGGCTTCCAAGTGTCTCAGCTAACAAAACAGTGTGAACCGTAGTCCCAGCAGCGTATGTATCATGAAACAACTGGAAGTGGAGAAACCGATGCCTGAGGGAAATCTTAACAGGACTGCAGAGGATGTTTTTGCACATATGGCTGGAGTTGAAGGCACGAGCTGCTGCGGTGCTGGGGGGAGCCAAGCCAGCCAGCAGCGCTCACTGAGGACGAGCTGTGGCACTAGGAAGCTGCCACGTGGTATGGGATAGAAGCAAATCAGCTATAAACTGCTTTGTGGTTTAAAAGATAGATATATATATTAGTATGTGGCAGTGTGGTTGTTAGGTATGCCATCAGACTGGTTGGTGACAACTTTGTTAAGCTCTGGTGGAATTCAGGACAAAACCAGCTGGCCTGTTAGAGTTGTCATACATTTTCTCTGAAAGTATCTTTGAATTACTGATAATTAGAGGATATGTTAACTCATTTGCCTGTGCTTTGAAGCTAATAATTATTTGAAAAGGAAATAAAGTGACCTCTGAGTGAGGTGATACTAGCTGCTCTGTTGACACTGTTGGAGTTGTGCACCCAGCAGCACGTTTAGGACTGCATGTCTCTTTCTGCAGGTTTAACATAATTTAAAATAAATGGGAAGATTGAAGGGCATGGGGCAAAGAGAAAGTGCAAGGGAAAACTGGAGGTCATTAAACTGAAAAACCCTCTGTTAGAAAGCATGCAGTCTTTGATGTCCTGGTTGTTTAGGTCACATAACATTAAAAATGGGATTAAAAAAAAAATGTTCATTTTATACACACATTTCCACCATTGCAAGCGCTTTCAAGTTGCAGTCAGCTAAGGAGATTTTAATGATAATGACCTAATTATTTTTAAGACTTGGTAGTAAACATATCATGTTGATATTTTAAGGGCTTGAATTAATGATTTAAGTTTTACAACTTGGTAAAAGCTACCATGAGAAATAAGCATGCCGTATGAAATTCCATTGGCCAGGCACACTTTAATCATACCCTATTCTTATTACAACAGGAAGCATTAATTAAAATTGGAAGTCTGAGAGTAATTATTTCTTTCCTTGCAGTTTTCTTTGAATGGCATTATCATTATATTCAAATCCTGCACAAAGGTAGTGCTTAAGTTGGTTTAAATATGAGCGAATAGCTTTCAGTCTTTCAGAGGCGCTGGAACCACAACCTGATGTTTTCTTGTACAGGCTGCTGTCACAGCTGCACTATATTTTCTTTAGTATCTTCTATAGTTTATTTGTGCACTCATGAATTTTATTTTGTAAGGGAGACTGAGCTCTTGTTTGATGGTTTCTGGATAGCCTGGTGTTTTCTAAAAACCAAACGAACAACCCCAAGAAGTCATAATTAAGCCTATCACTTGAAATTTCATCTTGCAGAAGAAAGCCTTTGTCAGTCTTTCTCTGCTTTCCTTTGCTCTGAGTTTTCATGCCAGATGAACCAAGACTTTTTACTCCTGGGACCAAGTATTCAGCTTGCACCGTGGACAGGTGAATGCTGACAGTGCTGAGCTCTCTTATAATAACTACTTTAAAATAAACCACACAGAGCCTGTTGCCTGAGCACCCTTCCCATGGAGTTTGCTGTTCCTCTTCTCGGGCTCTTAGTGGACAGCTAGAGCATGTGCTTACCCCTGCAACTTTACACTGCTTTAGTGTTAGATAAAATTTCAGTTTCTGAAGAAGCATAGTACAGAAAACCCAAATCTTGGCAAGTATGTAAAGGAAGAAATTCTTGTCATTGGCAGTCTTCTGTTTGCTACTATATTTTAATACTTTGAGCATTACACTTTCCGTAGTGCAGACATACAGTGTAATGTATAATTATCTATACAATACATTCTATAATAATATGCTATTTAATACACCATACAGTTACGTGTGTGTGTATATATACACAGACATATATGTATGTGTGCATACACATTTTCTTAATTTTGAAAACCCTGCTCCTGCACTGAGTTTTTATGTAATTTTAATACCTCATTGACAAGGATGGGTTATAAGTTGTGTATAAAATCATCTACTTATAACAAGCTAATGGCAGGATCACAGCTTAGTCTCATTAGTAATGTCCCCTGGTATGTATTCTGTAAGTGCTTTAATTGCTCTATCTTCTCGCTTTCCTGAGCAGAAAATGCCATTGAAAGGCTGCTGTAATACATGGTGAATATATTTCAGTCCATGCTTCTAAAGGGATAGGCATCCTCCACTGGCCTGCTTTAGTCATTGAGCTGTAATCAGAAATTTCAACTTGTTGCAGCCTGAGGTGACAAATTTTTGTGTTGTTTTTTGGGTTGTGCCTGTTTATAGGTTCTGGTTTGGCCTTGATGACCAGCTCTGGGTGGTACCCTAGGAGTGGTGAATACAGTCTTAATGATGGCACCCACCTATATATATGCTACAGATATTTTTATATAATTAAAAAATTATGTAAAATTTTACATAATAAAAAGTCTATAGGTGATGACTTTAAAATACCAGAGGGGAACTAAATAATTTTATGACTGATTTGGCAAGAAAGGTTGCAGACTCATTTTGAAATCTCTGGGCTACTTTGGGATTCACTGAATTTCCAGTCTTTCATTTAGTATTGGCCAACCATTCATAACTTGTTGGTCTTGGCAGGAGGTGCTTGCATTGCATGAGCTGACTCCAGCTGATAATTTCCTTCTCCTGTATGTAGGATGAGTAGAGAGTGAATCAAGTTTTGTTTTAGCAAGGGGGAGTTTCTAGTAGTGTTAATAGATAACAGTCATTATGCTTTTGGGGATGTCTAGGTGGCATATGAATTCCCAAAGTTACTGCAAAAGAACAGTGAAAGCACAGTGTTCATTCACACACAGGAAAAGAAGTATATTCCCCAACAAATGTTTGTCCAAATATGTAGAGCTCCCAGTTTTCTTTACCTGAAGTGCACTAATTGATTATCACACCAAAAAGGCATTTTGATCTGTCAGTGTGCTTTGCAGATTTTGAGCCCATACATTAACAATGTGTTAAAACTTTGGTTAATTTGTGTTGCATGTTCTATATTTCTGGTGTATTGGACATGTTATATCATTGCAGGGCCTGAGCAGAATTCCCTATGTGTACGCATGTAGCACTAATATTAGGACTGACTTGGGTCTGTTGTGTGGAGGATAAAATACAAGCTAAGTCATTTGTGGTATAGAAGTGATTTGAGAAGAGGGATTTTCTCGCAGGGGTCCTTGGTTATCTGGAAGAACTCATGAAATACAGAGAAACTTGTTTTGCAGCTCCTCTCTGTTGTTAGATAGGTTGGGCTAGCTTTTGTTGACTCAGAGGTTCATGAGTCTTCAGTAAATGTTGATGAAATGATAGCTTTTTTTGGATGAGATGATAGGTTTTTGTCCTCTATTACTGCAACCTGCAGGTGTCTGCTCCGAATGAATGGTGTTGCTCCATTCTGTATTTTATGTTGCAACATTTTAGGAAATCTCCTTTTAACATAAAGGGGTTTTTTTTATACCTTTATGTAGAGCTGATTATTGGACCCATTCCAGAAACTTTATAGATGTTTTGTAAACACTGTCAATTCTTTGGAACATGTTCAATTTATCCATAATTTAGATAGATGGCCTTGAAGGGTTTTCAGTAGGGCTTGTGCTGTTACTGTTCTTCTAAAGAATATTGCCCATTTTGTTTTTTGTAGAGTCCCATCTACCATGGGACTTTATTATGTTAGCAACATGGTAGGAAAGGGGCCAAGGCAAGCGTGTCAGAAACTTCCTTATATCCTTTCTGATTTGGGTATTATAAACAGATCTGAATTGATTTCTTGAGATCTTTGCAGACCTCTCTGTGCAGAGGCCTGGAAGTGTATTTTCTATTGGGCCACCTGGTCAGGACATTACAGTGAAGGAATGTGGCTTTCAAGGTGATTTTTAGTGAAGCTACTGAATGTTTGCTTTTCTACTTAATGTAGTCATTGTACCACCAGCAACATCTGGTAGTTAACTGTTGCATCAGCAGACGAATGGGACCAAGCAGCATTTGTTGATTCCCCCCCCCCTCCCCCCAGTGTTTTAAGAACTGCAAGAAAAAGGCCTCAAAATCTGAATGATCTTTTCAGGTACTAAATATCTGCCCAACTTGCATCTGCCCTTTGATATTGTTCAGTTAAACCATCTCTCAGCAGTCTTTTACAAGCGGCTTTGACACCAAAAATCTGTGGTTTATCTGTCTATGTTCCCAAGGTCATACCAGCATCCTTGTACACTAGTATTTCACCTTCAAGGTGAGCTGGAACTGCACTTTGCATGCAGATCTGGGCAACATATAGGAGGATATTCCATGAAGATATGTTCTGTGGTGACACCAGCTGAAACTTGGATCTTCTGTAATGAGCCTTGAACTGTCCTGCGCATTTGGAAAAAAATTTTGGGGAATGTAGCAGCAGAACAAATATATGTTGCACTCCAAGCAGGTCGGTGTTTTGTTTTGGTTTTGGTGGGGTTTTTTGGGTTGGTTTGGGTTTTTTGTGGGTTTTTTTTTGTTGTTGTTGTTTGTTTGTTTGTTTTGTTTGGTTTTTGTTTGGTTGGTTGGTTTTGTTTGCTTGGTTTTGGTTTTTTGTGTATTTTTGTTTGTTTGGGTGTTTGGGGTTTTTTGTGGGTTTTGTTGGGTTTTTTTGTTTGGTGGGGGTTTTTTGGTGTTTTGTTTGTTTTTTGTTTGTTTGCTTTTTGTTGGTGTTGGTTTTGTTCTGTTTTGGTTTTCTTTCAATGGTACAAAAACTTTGCAACACCCTGTGCACTGGTAGGAATTGAAATACAAACAAAAGTGACAAAATTAACCCTACAGCATTCAACTCATTTACAGCATAAAAAAGATACAGAGGTGCTGGAGCAAGTTCAGAAAAGGGCAGCAAAGCCAGTAAAGGTCTGGATAAAATGTTTTATGAGGAGCAGTGTGAGGGACCTGGGGTTTATTTAGTCTGAAGAAGAGACCTTACAACTACCTGAAAGGTGATTGTAGTGAGGTGAGTTTTGGTCTCTTCTCCCAGGTAACTAGTGATAGGATGAGAGGAAAAGGGCTTCGGTTGTGCCAGGGGAGGTTTAGGGTTGATATTAGGAAAAATTTTTTACTGAGTGGTGAGGCATTGGAACAGGCTGCCTGGGGAGATGGTGGAATCACCATCCTGGAGGTGTTTAAAAAATGTCTAGATGTGGCACTAAGTGTTTTTAACCACAGACCCAGCAACCACATGTCTCGCCCTGCTCTGTTTCAAAGCCAGATTGATTGTTAGCCCCAAATTATAACACAGAACAAGTATCTCCACATTGGACATTTCCTGCTATGCCATGCTGTGTATCTGTGACTGTTCAGAACTACACCCTTCCCTGTACCAGTTAGGCATCATTGCACCCACCAGGTTTATCTCCCTTGGGCTGGACACAGTTAGCTTCACTTCTTTTCCATTTGCAAAGATTGCTGGTTAAATCTGACTGGGGAAAGTCTTCTTAGCAAGGCCTGTTGCTACAGGACAAAGGGTAATGGTTTTAAACTGAGAGAGAGATTTAGCCCAGGTAGAAGGAAGAAATTATTTGCAATGAGGGTGGTGAAACACTGGACCAGGTTGCCCAGAGAGATGGTAGATGCCTCATCCCTGGAAACATTCAAATCTGGTTTGGACAGGGCTCTAAGCAGCCTGATCTAGTTAGAGATGTTCCTGCTCACTGCAGGGAGTTGGACTAGATGACCTTTAAGGTCTCTTCCAACCCAAAACATTCTATGATTCTGTAATATAGTTATGTGTATTATTATTTAAAACTAATTTATTTATTGAAGAGAAGTTTGGGGAAGGGGCACATTTGAAAGTGACTCTAATATATTCCCACGAATGCAAAGTCTTGGTACAATTTTGTTGACTTGATGTGATCATTGTAAATGCAAGTTTCAGATACATATAGAAATTATTATATCAAGTATATATGTTCCTTTTTGCAATTGATCAAGTTTTGAATTATCATAGCTGTATATAGCATACTAGTGAAGTAAAAAAGCTTTAATGGTGTGCGTTTGGAAAGCCAGATTATTTTGTTCTACCTTCTTCCCACCTTTGTTACAAAAACCTTGATTTGTCCTATATCCTATTTGCCTGAATGTGTAGATGCACCCTAAGTGACAGCTTGTTTGGTCTTTGCATTCATCAGCACTGCCCATACTGCACCATGGTCAGCAGGACAGGCTGCTTGCACCACTTGGTCTTGCCAGGTGAAACCCAGTTTCCAGGTGTCATGGGGAGGGACAGATGCCCCTGTGCATGATGATGGGAGTCCATGTCACACTGCAGATGCAAAGCTGTGCTGGATGAGTAGGCAACAGGGTCTTCCAGACACAGCATGCTGCACTGCAGTGCCGTGAGCTACAGCTACCTGAAGTGGCTTGCAGAGCAAAAGGTTTCATCCTTCATACTGTTAAAGCAGTTAAGTAAAATTCTTCACGGAAAATAACATGGCCTTTGAGGGCTGTCTGGAAGCTTAGAGCACCAGAGAATTCATACTTGACATGACATGATGGTTTTCCAACCTGTCAGCACCTTGTGGTTAAACATACTTGAAATTACTGTAACTCCTGTCAAAGTGACCGCTGTCACAGCCCTTTCATAGAATCACAGAGTGCTTTGGGTTGGAAGGGACCTTTAAAGGTCATCTAGTCCAAGCCCCTGCAGTGCAGGAACATCTTCAACTGGATCAGGTTGCTCAGAGCCCCAACCAACATGTCATTTTACAGTATAAATCTATTCTGTGTAATAATGTCAGAAGGTCTAGCCTGGCAGCAAAAGTAGGATCACTGGCTCACCTGAAAGGTATGTAGGATAAGTGGAGGTAATGCAGAGAGATACTGCTTCTGCTGTGGAACAAGCTCACAAGAGGGGGCTTTAGGAAGCATTTTGATGGCTGTGAAGTAGGAAATATTAAGTAGGAAAGAAGCACATGTCCACAGGATATTTTTTCTTTTACAAATCTTTCTCATATAATACTTGCAGTATTGCAAATGATTTTTTTTTTTTTGAGATTTAGAAGTTTTCCTTGTAAAATTACTTCTTACTTTTTTTTTTTCTTTTCCACAGCTAACCTCCTTTGCTCAATAAAAGCAAAGAGCAAGAAGTGAAAAAGTAGTATGGAGAGGCAGAAAGACCTTAACTTACAAAACCAAAAAAGCTTAAATTCTCTTTTAAGTTTTTCAAAGATCTTTTTTGACAGGAGGGCAGCTTAGAAGCAAACAAACATGAAATATTTTTTTCTCTCATATTCCATGAAGAAAAAGAATAATTTTCTAGTATATTTTCCACATATTTTTAATCATCCCTAGTAGAAAATTTCTTTAATGCATCAGATCATGTCTGGAGTAGAAGTTTTAAAATACTGTTTCTGATCTTGTACTCACAATTACAGTCTGAAGTTTATAAAATCATAGAATCCTATTTAAAAGTTTCAAAGTCCCTCTAGAGACATTGCTACAAGAATATCATGTCTAGACTGATTTATGATAAGTGTGTTGATTATTTATGCCATTAAATATGGTACAGGTAGAGAAAGTTGTGTGTGTTTTCATAGCAGCCATAGGATCCTTTGTGTCCAGTGTCTGCCTGTAGAGCTCAGCATAGACCGTGGCTTTGCATATATAATTAACCTCACTTGTGCTTAGGTTGGCTTCTGGTGGCCTGAAATACAGAGTAATCTGTAGCTCCATTCATTCATTTTTTGAGGTTTTGGAGTTTAAAAAAAAAAAACAAAAAAAAAAACAAAAAAACAAAACTCTGACAGTGAAAGTGTTTTCTTGCAAATTAAAACTGAACCTTTTCATAAAGAAATAACACTTGGGTGAAATCAGTTTAGACTCTCCTATGAGCAAAATTTTCATCTCTTCACTTTTTTTTTTCCTCTTTTGAGGGTCAGTGAATCTGTTTCCCCTCTCAGACATAAATTCTTGGTGGAATATGTAATAAACTTAGTAAAAACCCCTACAAAGCTCAGATTTTGTGAGGAAAAAATGGTGAGATGACTGCTCCTCTGGTCTGCAGCTCTGCAGCAATACTTGATATTCACTATTTAGTTCAAGAAGGAACTGATAGTGAAGTCTCATTTCAAGCCCTTATTAAAAAAAAAAAAAAAAAAATTCTGGTGCCACTGCCTCATTTTCAGGAAGCAAAGCAGACTTCTCCACAATCATCTGGTTCCTGCTGAACATTATGTACCCACTCAAAAGAGACATTACCATTCTTAACAGTTTGCTGTAGGAAGCTGTAGAGCCCTCCATTCCTATATGCACCTGTTTCACCTCTCAGGCTGAGTCTGCCCCAATCCAACCCACAACAGTCATTCCCATTTTGCAGAGTTGAGGCTTAAAACTGATCTCCCTGGTCCAACCTATGGGCCATAAATGCCATGGGGAGCGAAATGGATCCGTTCTGCTCACATACTTAGTCATTCTGCTTGCACGTCCTTGCTTTATACAGTAAAAGCAAAAGTTTGACTACATAAACCTTCATTCTTTAAATCCCTGGAATGAAAATAGCCTGAAAAACTGGTCCTTTTTTTTTTTTTTTGTTAAAGAACTTTCTGAATCCTTCAAAAGTTCAGTAAAGTTTTTACAGATTAAAAATCAGTAGTAAAATAGCCAGGGCAAGTTCTCCACAGCCCTAAGAACTTGCTATTAAGTGTGTTCTGATGCATTCCTGCACCGAGGTGCAATCAGTATCACACATTTAGGTAGTTCTGTAAGACCTGTGCAGTATGTGGCAGTTTAGCATATAGGCAAAGAGAGTTATTTCCATTATCAGAATTAACCTTCCCATCCCCTGGCTATATTGGAAGAACGAGCCCTAGCCGTGTCCTGCGCTCCATTTAGGAAAGATCCTTCAGAAGGATGGCTCCCTATTTGTGCTTAGGTGGCTAAACTTGGTTCTTACTTAAGTTCATCCTCCAGCATTTTTGGTGCTCTGACTGATCATACATTTTGCTTTCATGTGCATTTCATATGCAAAAAGAAACCTGAAGAATTTCTGTTAAAAGATTACAGGTATCTGTTTGTCTCCTCCTTAAAAGTTCATGGGTTGCAATTAAGGCAGAACTGCTCTGAATGATGCTTTGCAGCCTGCTTAGTCTGTGATTTCTGCTAGCACCATTACTCTACAAGCATGAATTAGGGCATACCCAAATAAATACATTTATAATATACTAAAATCATAGATGAGCAATGCCCAAATTCCTATAATTATTCACTGTTTCCTCATTGTCATTCTTTTGGGAAAAAGACATTTGAGCCCTGCTCAGTTAGCTGAACTTCTTTGAAGTTAATATTTGAGTTTAGATGAGCGTGTGAACAGGTCCATGAATCCAGCCCTTTTCAATATGTGACACCAGTGTTTTGGTTTGGAAGTTGTATGTGCAACTTGTTTTTGTTTTTTAAACTTACGGAAAATCATTAGGCTTTGGATGGTTTAGGAAAGTCCATTGTAAGATGGGCAAAACATGAGCAAAAATGTGCATGATCACCAGACATTTCCTGCCTAAAATAGCAGCTCACTCTCAAAAACCATAATAACCATAGAGCAAAAAGTCAAAGAGCGAGGTACACCTGCAACTATGAAGTGACACAGAATACTGAATGGAGAGAAAAAAAAACCCCTTTTTTTAGGTATTCAATATGCTACATACTGGGTAAGCCTTTAAAAGGAAATGTCAAAAAGAGATTATATGAAGAAACACTTCATTCCCCGGTGCTACCAAATGAAGCCAGTATCTAACCCAAATTAGAAATGGAAATTTAAAGAACCCAGAGCTTTCCTGAAAAACCAATAGCCAATATATACTTCTTTTTTTTCCCCTAGATTTCCATTAGAATCTTAATAAGACTCTGGTTTGTGCTGGGGAAAAAACCAAACCAAACAAATCCTCTGTGAGATGCACACGTACATCTTTCTGTTGGGAAGCACCAAAGTGGCAGCAGTATTTTGGAGTCTGCCTTGAGCATACCCAGCTATGTTAAGGACAGCCAGGATGTCAGGACTAGCTTTTTTATCTGTGTTTTGCAGGAGTTCAGGCAATGCGCAGGTGAATTCATGCAGCGTACACTCCTGTAATGAAAATTGCAGCATCCATGATGAGAAAACAAATCCCTCACCGGGATGTGGTGTTCCTGAAATGAGCGTCCAGCTTGGTATTGTTGCAGTGCCTGTCTGCGAGAACGTGACATCTTGCACCTTTCTGGTCAGGTCTGCTGTCTGTACTTGCAGCATGAAGTTGTGTTCTGCACAGCAGATGAGGTCCTGTTGCCATCTCAGAAACCAGGAGGGGTAAAGGGCAAGAAAGAAAATAATGGTAAATCTGAGAGAAGTAGGAAGGTATGGAAAGACTAGAGGTGAAGACAGAAAAATGGAACGAGGACTTGGAGCTCTTTCATGACAGTTATTTTATTTTACAGATCACAGGTATTAAAAAATAGGAAAATTGCATACAGGATGGTACTTCTTGTGTGTATGTGTGAGGTGAGGGACTTAAGTAGTGAGAAAAATAATGTGCTGAGGGTACCGTTGGGGACCACCATGCACATACACTTGGCAATGGGGTAGATTTGAAAAAACTCATTTAGATGTGAGGTGCTTATGCCCCGATAGCTGGAAGAAGAAGGGGTGCTCTTAAGTTTGATTTATACTACATGAGCTCTTTGGAAGTCTTCCTAATGCCTTGGGCCTAGTTTTCTGAATGTGCAGACAAGCACAATTCTGCATGGAAACCTTGCTTGCTGGCTTGTTTGATTTTCTCACTCCCTTATTTCTCCACAATTTCTTTTACCATCCCCATTCCTCCTCTATTGCTGTGTGGCCACAGTGCTCTATTCTCCTTCTATGTGGCAGAATGCCCTGCACAATCTTCCTGCAGTCTTTTCATGCAGTTCACATTTTAAAATTGAATACAGGGCAGAGGAGCATCTTAAGGGGAAAGAAATAAATGCGGTGAGGGTGGAAGCTGTGAAGATCTTCATTCTAAATTTACCAATCTGATTATTTAACTGTGGTGAGGGTATTTTGACTTAGTCCTAGTATCCTTTGAGAGTTCTGGTGTTTGCAGCACTAGTCCAAGATGGAGATGTGTTTAACTGTATTTTGTATTGCTGGCATTTTGAAGAGCCTTTGCTTCTGTTTGCTTGAGATTCCCTCAGAGAATCTTATCTTTGCAACTGGATTCTTTTGTCCTGCTGCTAGGATGTTTTTACCTCAAGCAGTGTTCCTAATACAGTAGAAATGAACTCATGCTTGAGGGAAGACTCCTTGACGTCTTTTATTCCTTGATGTAATTTGCCCATAATTATACAAATTCTGTATAAAAGTTTCCAATTCAAGTGCTTCAGTCATTTTAAGGCATTTAAATGGTCTTACTCACAGCATTATTGTTAAGACATCCCTTAAAAACTATTCAGTTTGGGGATTTTTGTGTTTTTGTTTGGGGTTGCATTTTGTTGTTTGATTGGGGTTTTTTGTTTGTTTATTTTTTGTGTTTGTTTTGTTGTTGTTTTGTTCTCACTCAAACCAAGACAATTTGGTTTCTGTTTGTTTCTTTGATAATTGCCATTTAGAAATAAAATTATCTCTTATTAACTTGTAGATAATAATACTGGAAAAAATACTATTTCCACATGCATTTTAGATAGCAAGAGTATGTTCCGTGGTTGCTGCAATTTGGTTAGTGTCTTTTTACTTCAATTTTAAGAACTTTTATCTAAAGGATTTATGTCATTTTCTCTTTTTCAAAATACAGGGAGAAATACGTATTAAAAAATATGGCTATTCTTGTGCTTTAGAAAGTGAATAGATCCTCAGTAAAAATTTATAAACCTTTGGCTAATCTTAGAGCATGTAGGTCCCAAGATATGGTTTGAAATCCTTGGTGGCTGGAAGGCATCGTAAAGGATAAAAACCTTATTATTGAGAACTTCACCTGTTCATTCTCTGAATAACATCTCCGCTGTTTCTCACATAAAAAACAAAACCAAACCAAAACAAAAACCCACCAACTAGTCTAGCTCAATGAAATTATTAATTTAACGCTCCAAGCAAGCAAAGGGATAAATGTGCCTTTTCTTACACAGCAGAGTCCAACTCTGGAAGTCATTGCCGCAGTTACCCCTCGCTGTCAGGAGTTTGCCTGGATTTGAAAAGAAAGTCCAGTAAAGCAGACTGCAAGGAGCATGGGGCCCAGGGCATTCTTGTGTTGATTCCTGGGGAATCAATATCTTAATCAGTGACCTAGTAACAGGGAGCATGCAGTTGATATCCACGGTTTTGGGTGGTACAGTCTTCTGGATAGTCAGATGCTGTGCCAGAGGCAATCATCTCCAAAAGCAGCTCACAAAATGGAGAGGGTAAAAAGATGACAGACAAGGTTCAGTGTACAGCGGTGCCCATAGGGTAAATAATCTAGACAGTGCCTTTACGGTAGACTGCAAAGTGATGGTTGAGGCTCAGGAGTGGTCACTGAGGGTTCACTGAAACCACCAGCTCGATGTGCAGTGGCCGGCAGCAAAGCCAATGAAATACTGTCCACAGTCAGAAATACTGGCCTAATCAAGAAGGCTAATGAGAATAAGACAGAGGGTGCCATTTTTCCCCCAGTGATGTACCCAGGTGTGAGCACTGTCTGCAGTCCTGCTCTCTGCACCAGTGGAAGGCTGTATGTAGTGGACATAGAGAAGTTGCAGAGATCAGCAGCTAACACACTGGAGGGGATGGAGCTGTCTAACAAGAAGAGATGAGAAAGGCTGCCACTGTTCCTTTTGGCAAGGAGACAGAGGAGGGGACACATGAGCAAGGTTTATAGAGTCACAGAGTCTGTGGGGAAGCTTGTCACTTTAAGAGTGGGAGTGTGACATTTGCCTCCCAGAGCCCAAGGGTTTCTCTGAGCAGTTTTGCCAAGTCTAAGGCATGTCTGAGAGTCCTTTTCAAAGCCCTGGCTGAGGGGCTTGCAACCAGCACACTTGTTTCTGTCTCAGACTCCAACTGTGGGGCTCCCACTGAAACAGTAGTTGCCTGTTTCAGTCCAGTTAAGGATTTAAAGCTGAGACAGTTTAAAAGTTAAACAGATAGGTTTGATTTATTAAAACAAAAGAGAAGTTCAGAATTGCTGTTGATAAATGCACCGACTGCAAAAGGATCATCGAACTCAAGTAGAGAATTCCCAGGTAACATCTGACACAGTCAAGAGGCACAGGCCAGCGCTCATAAATAATAATAAGGAATATTGTATAGTGAAAGCACAGTTCTTACTAAGAAGGAGGCCCATCTTGGATGGAGGAAGAGGAGCACAGCCTGTTGACAATCTCTGATAGACTTTCAGCTTTTTCCCCCCACCAAGAGGGGAATCCCCTTTGTGATTTTTATATCCTAATTCTGTCTGTCCCTGCCTTCTCAGTGACATTTAGCATGATTTGGGTGAAAAGTTGAGTAGCGTAGTCATTTATATTTAGCAGGTACTCCTTTAGGCTCATGATCATACTCAGGGACATAAACATCATTAATATTAATTTTGCCGTTAATTAGGCAAAGGTCCCTGCTCAGACATTCTGGCCTTCAAGGCTTCTTGTGGATACAGATACGTATGCAACTCAATCACTGCAGAACCACCTTGTTAATTTTTGAGTGTTCCCATGCATGGGTAGGTTTGTGTTACTGATGTTGGAGCACTGAGAGCTCATCTGACTGTCCTCATTCTGTTTCATTCATCTCAAACACACCTGTGAGATAATTGCTTTGTCTTAACTTTTCCTCACTGTTAAATGAGATTTTTTACTTAGTAATTTCATAGTGATGTCAGATAACTAACACTTACTATTTGGATTGTCAGGCAAAGCCCTAAATGGTCCTACAGAAAGAAAAATGTTGATCATAATTATTGTAATTTATTTCAAATTAGGATTGGGGCTCTAATTTGCAAAGTCTGATGAAAAAAAAAAAATAAATCAAGAAACCCTGCAGCAATGCAGTAAGTGAGAAAAGGTACCAATGAAAAGTGAAAGAAATCAGTGTAGATAGCATATGACTGTTAAGCTGTTGGCTGTTTGTAGATGGGATCTTCTGACCTCCAGTCTTTGTGCATTTTCTAGTGGAAATGAGACCTCTTAGAACTTCTACTCTTCTGACCACTTCTCCATCCTTGCTTGATAACCCATTCAAAGCTGTTCTACAAAGATTCCTTACAGAACCCATCTTTTATTCACATTAATGCATGATTTTCAATGACACATGCATAAATTACACACATACTTGAAATAAAGAGTGAGAAAAAAAATACTAATCCATTAGTGGTTGTAGACTTTACAAGTGCATATTGTGCTAATAAAGTTTCTGGTATCAGGTGCAAAGGGAATATTTGCAATATTCCTGAGCAAGACAGGAATAAAGGACACCTTGCAAAAGGAAGTGAGCTAGGGGAGCTGGTGGTTTCTTCCTCTTGGGCTGATAATCCTCCTTCACTTGGACATTGATTCTTCTCCAGGAAACATCCTCTTTCTCTGTCTCTGAATCTCAGATATTTTACAACGCTTTGATCACTGTAATTAAGAGCTCCTCCTTCTAATTTACTTTTGTCTCCTAGAGGGTATCTGTAAGCTAATAATTTATATTCCACACCAGCTTCCCAGGTCTTCCTTATGCTTATGGTGTGCATGCAGCAGGTGAGCCGTGATCAGTTTTACCACTGTAGAGTAGCATACCCCAAAGACAGATGAAATAGCTAACATTATAGTCATAAATCACATGCTTAACTGTTGGTTGTAGGACATTCTGGAGTAATAGCTTCATTAGAAAAGTAAAATGTAATTTTTAGTTTGGCTGCTTTCACTTTATTTACTACTCTTTTTCTAGTGCACTGATCTCAATTTTATGAAAATCAGTACAAAGTGTCATGGGAATCATTTACAATTTCTTAAGGCTCTGTTTTTGCCTAGGAGAAAACAAACATAGCTTTCAGATAAACATAAAAGCTCCAGCTGGTTTTCTGCAGGAAATTTTATTTCCATAATACTTGCCTTTGGAGATAATTTTACAAGAAGAAACATAAAATATGTGGAAATATTTAAGAATAGGCTTACAATAATTCTATTACTGTAAATACAAAGACCAGCTTTCATGCCTCAGCAACTGCTCCAGAGGTTTGATGTGTTGGAAAAAAAGAAAGGAAGACATATCTAGGAAGCAGTCCAGCCTCCCAGTGCCAGCTTGGCCATCTTGGGGGCATTGCCTGGAAGCTAGTTTGGTTTTTGTCAGGGCAGAAGTTTTCTGAACTCTTCATTTAATGAAAGGCCCGATCTGGTTTCTCAGTTTGCCCACAGCATCTTTGCTGGAGAAGAGGACTAGTCTGAAGGCTGCTCCTATGAACAGGAGCTTCAGCTGGTTGTCTGATGGGGATAAACTGTTCCATTTTCCTAGCCAAAGCAGCCCACCCTCTGACATTGCAACTAATGGTTAAATAAACAAACTAGATCCATTGGTATCTCTTAAAAAATTGTGCTGGGAATGTTGAATGCAACATTTCGATTATCACCATCTTGCTTGTCTTTCACTACACCCTGCCCAGCTGACATACATCCGTGTACATACAAATCTGTCTGTTGTAAGGGAATTGACTCCTTTGCTGCACTTTTCTCAATTTCACACCCCTGTGTAATGGAAAGAAAGACTATGCAATAAGAACATCACAGGAGAAGAGTGCTGCAGTATCAAATGGTGGTCTTAATTTTGAAGCACATGGGAAAATAAGTGCTGGATTCATACACCAGAAATTAAGAAGTTGAGCAACATTGTGTGGAAGATTTCTTGTGGCTCCTTTTATGTCTGCCCGTGTGAGTGACATGCAATTTCTGTGCTGCTGCAGTTCTTTGAGATGAAAGGATTTGTGTAACTCACAGAGACAGTCTTTGCCTTTAACAAAACCTGTTCCCGTATCTTTCATAATTCATGTCTCTCACTTCAAATTACCTGTCTTTCTATCTTCACAAAGAGATGATCCCTTAAAATCATTTTGCCAGTCACCCTGCCAGTTTCCCTGCATTTTTCTTTCCTGCTTGCAGTCCTCCTAAATTGGCTTCTTCCAACACCAGTGGCTTCTTACTCTTGCTTTTGCAGTGAATCACCCTTCCATCTTCTGGTTTCCCATTCTTCCTACCCCAAAGCATCTCTCTTGGCCAGACTGTTGATTCATGAGTTGTTTAATGGTGATGCATGCAGAAATAAGAGCAAACTAACTTTTGATAGTCAGTGATGGATTTCCATGTTGCAACTTAAATTTAGATTTACTGAGCTCCTGATTACATTTCTAAACAGCTGTATTCAGACATGGTCCAAAGTTGAGTATATGAGGTCTCCTCAGGAACGGAGTCTTCAATTTGCAGCTCTGAATTGTTAACAGTTTCTGATGAACTTGGTGCACGCCTTCCTATCCTGAGTGCTTCTGTGCTCCAAATTGCTATGCTATTTCAGCATCCCAGTCTTTATTCTGTGCAAGACCTCAATAAGGTAAGAGAGTGTTATGAGACCATGTCAGAAGTTGGGCTGAAACACAAGGAGGGCATCTACATGCTGGTGAAGGCAGCAACCTGTAGACCAGGTTTGTAGCCCAATGTGGCAGCACCTGTCTGAAGGAAGTGTGATGACTTGGCCCTTGGATTTCCCTCTTCCTTTCTGTCCATACACAGGGGACACAGGTGGCTAACTTGGACCAGATCCCTTGGGTTTAGGTGGCAAAGTTGGGTGCCAAGTGACTTATCCCAGGGCTGTGTCTGTCTGGGAGGACTGTGCTGGAGTAGGGACCAGTGACAGACTTTCCCCAGGTCTCATTCTGACCAGCAGTTGTACCAGAGCTGCTCAGGGTACCAGGGGTGGGAAGAGTGAGCTCTCACAGCAAGTTTTTTCTTATATTTTCTCTTCGGCTTCCTGAACGGATACAAAATAGTCTTCCTAAAGCAAGCAGTCTCATAACCACCAAGTGTTTCATAACCACCAGGAGAAAATCATTAAAGGGGAAAAAAAGGTAGAATTACTGATTCAGCAGCATGGAGGGTAAAGCATAACTTCTCATTTGCTCATCAGAATACTGTGATTTTTCTCAGTTGTGAAGTAACTTAGGTGCCTCCTGAAGTTGCCAGAGAATTTTTTCCTAGGAAAACTTAATGTCTCTGTTTTTTGCAGGTCTATTCACATAATATTAGTATCATGTTAAAAGAGCCAGCATCTTTTGTACGTTTTCACACCTAAAGATAGTAGTAATTCTTTAGGACTGGTGAGTAATCAGGTTCTTCAGTTTCCATTCTGATTCCTGTGCACTACACCTGTTTATTAGAAGGACAGCTTTTTATTTCAGTCAATGAAGCAACAGTGCATAGCAAAGGATGGTGTTAGAATTCATTATATTTTAAAGCAATATATGACATGCTGACAATTACAGTTCATTTTTCAGAATATATCCCTGTCACTTCTATCCCTGTAATAAAGAGTACTATTTATCTATTTTTAGGAGGCAGGTTTTTGAAAACATTCTAAATAAGAAAGGTAAAAGAGGGAGAGAATGTGGTTGGTCTTAAGTATATATTAAAGAATCTCCTTTGTGGAGGTGTCTTTTTTATGTTTTAAATAACAGTTGCACTGGGATTGGTCTGTCTGGGTTCTTGCTTTTTGTCATGTAACTCAAAGGAAATGAATAAAATGAGTACAACATCTCAGACACAGTCCAGAACCACAGGACCAAAGTCTCTGGGTATGAAGCTGAGCAGTTCAGATGTGACACTACTTAATTCTGTTACTGCACAAACTATTCCCTTGAAGAGTCTCAACTTCTGTTCCCTTTTTCTGCAGATGACAATGTTCCTTCCATCTTGTCTGTATTTAGAGGGTTATGCAGGTGTCTCAGACTCCAAACTACTGCTCCTCTGGTGGACATACCTTTTCCTATGTTAATGTGTGTCACTTCTTCACTAGAGAGATGGGTTAGGTACATCTGTACAGCTGCAACCAGAGCAAACCAACTCTGTTGAATTTGGATGAGGGGATAGAAATCTGTCCATGTAAGCAATCCCCTAAGGTCATAACTAAAACAAAAATAAATGTAAAACATTGGGTTTGGTGACAAACCCCAAAATAACATTAAAAAAGCCAGACTAAGCCCTCATGAAGCACCTCATTTTGCAAAGGGACTGTTTAATTGGGATAGTTGTCACTGTCTACTATGACAGTCTTTCTGTCATTGAATGACACTACATTCAGTATTTTGATAGAAATCGTTCTCAGTAAGAAAGATAACCCCTAATTTAACAGTATGCAGTGTCTTTTTTCTAAAATGGGGTGAAAAAATAGTTGATGCTTGACTGATAATGTTTTGTTGGTTTGACTGAATAACTCTGTGTAGCAATCAGTAGCCACTGTCCATCCTTGCATACTTTATTCTCACTACCCGATGTCTTATAGTGACTGGAAAAATACCCTGATTTAGATTCCATTTCGTTGCCAAAGCAGCATTATACCATACTTTGGTACCAATTTAGCTTTCAATTTAGTTGATGTCTTTAGGGATTTTTCCATAATAATTCTAAAAATCTCTTACTTCATTAGCATCCTGCATTTAGTGTGTGTAACCTGCATATACATATATTCTGTATATATGCAGTGTGCATTAGTGCCCGAGTTACTGTACACGTCTCAGTGACCTAACTAACCTGCCTGATTGATGCTGTAGCCCAAGCAGTGGTGCAGTGTTTTTGGCTAATTAATATGTGCTTTTAGTTCCAGTGTTCGCAGCAGATCTCTGATGCATTAAATTACTGGCCTGTATTGTGTGCTTTTGGAAGTGCAGAGTCTATTTAAATTTCCACAATAGTTTTTTAGGATAACTTGTTGAGGATCTTTCCACAAAGGAATTTCACATGGCTTGCTTAGTCTGAAGAGTAAGCTGATGTTTCCCAGTGCAAAGAAGATGACTTAGTGCTGAGCAGGTCTTTCACCAGGCCCCCAGTAAACCTGCTGAGGGTCACTGGGATGAATAAACAGCTTAAGGAAGGGAAGGATTAGCCCCGTTAACCTCAGCAGCAGAGCTTTTAAGGCCCTATTCTACAAGTGCAGGGGTAGGCAGCAGCTCATCTTTCTGCAGCTCACATGGGGTCCCATCACTGTTGTCAGTCAGTCTGTCCCCTCAGTGCCTGGCTACGCTTCTGCAGTTTCTGTAACTAAGGGAAAATTTAGCAATGCATTGGTTTGTTTCCTGTAAGACATGACCACCTTCTCTGGGCTTCAGAAATAGTTTCTAAGCAAGTACGCCATGCTTTGTCTGCTTACCCTCTCTGTCATGCTGCTGCTGGGCTCTGCACCACTGTGAGCATCTCTGCAGAATGAGGCTCTGCAAGGCAAGTCCTGGACCAGAACCACCCTCCTCTCTTCCAGGCCGGCTTTAGCCCAGGTTCACCATCTGGTCTAGCATGTGCAGGGGGAGCAAAGAGCTGGGGGAGCGCAGGTGGGTGGTTTTCTGTTAGCATAACACCAGTGAAAACCTGGTCCCAGCAAGCAGGGCTGGTGGTGAGCTGGGCTGTGGGTGAGCAGCATCAGGCCCCGAGGGTGTCTGATGTGAGTTTTCCCAATGCATTCAAACCTGGTGTCACCCATTTCCTGATCATCTGGGTGGTCACCGAGCTGCGAGAAAGCTGAGCGCAGAATTGATGTGCGGCTTGCTGGTTTCTAAGTATTTATATAATTTTCTGTAAGACACACAGACTGTTCGGCTCGTGTCTAATTGGTGCCATTTCTGGGTGGAACACAATATCCCTTTACAAGTCGTAGGACTTTTGAAAATCATTTTAAGTAGAGTATTCAAGTCTTTCTATATTTTTTCTGATAAAGGAAGTTGTTTGATGTATTTATTTTTATGGCACTTGAGCCTCCTATTTAATTGGGCCTTTTTATGCTCCAAGGCTTTCTGTTTGGCTCATGTGGTATTGGATTGTGTAGTGTTCAATGTTCCTTTGCTTCTTTTTGTTCAGTGCACAAAAAAGCAGATACCTGAAATTGTGCTCTCTGAATACACATGAAAAATCCAAGGGGACAGCAGTGGCATCAGGTTTACGGACTATTTTCTTCCTGCAAGAAATTTCTGTCTGTGCAAAAGTAACTCTGCAGCCCTCTTTTCAGTAGCATTTGGCATTGTGATTCTGGAGATGCTAACATTGCTGCAAAGTGCAAGGGCATGGAGGATCAGAGTTGGGAAGTAGCAGTGGTGGAAAGGATGAGTTCAGTGGCTGTGGTGGCTTTGTTTTGTGCTCTGTGGGACTTTTGGACACTCCTCCAATGTCTAGGACTGGGACTGCAACAAAACATTAATCAATAGTGCCGTCGTGCATGATAAATGAAAAAGTAAAACAACCTAAGTTGGTCATAAACAGGGCTTGTGCATCTCATAGGAGAATATTAAAACCCAACTCCCAAGATTATAACTTGTTTTGCCTTCCATATTAAAGCACGTGAGCAAACACACAGAGGCACACTGAGACTACAGCAAGTGATGAAGCTTTGAGACCCACTTCTTCACAGCAGTGCCACTGAGGACATGATCACCCTATTTAGTTACAGGAGAACTTCATTGAGCTTTCTTCTGTCCATCCACTCACAGCAGATGCTGCTGTACCCAGTCTTCTAAATTAGGTGGCAAAATGTTATTTTTAATTCTTTTGCCCTCGGCAGATTTTCTTCCAATCTGTCAGTTCCCTGTGGATCTCACAAAACAGGACCCTGACAGAGGGAGAGGTTTTATTATTCTTACAAGCACTGCCACTCTTTTTGAGCATGCACAAAATGCTGCTTTCATGTAAGGTAGCACATTGCACATGCTGCCTTTTTGTTACGTCCCATAGCAGCTAGGTAGAATCACAGAAGGAATTAATAGCTTTTTTTTTTTTTTTTACCCTGTCATATATATACACATTTACTGGAATTCTATTAGGATATTTGTCATGGTTCTGTGGCCACCAGTATCTTAAGGCATTGATAAACCCCAGAAATAGAACATGGTTCTTCAGGGTCCCAAATTGGTCTTAAAATTGGTTCTACCTGAATCCTTCTTCTGTAATTGAAAACTCCCTTTTGGACTTGGTTCAGTAGCATCCAAAGTTACTGAGGCGAGTAAAAGTTGCACTGGATTGGGAGCAGTCAGAGTCGTGACAGCAGCAGGGGTGATGAACTTATTTTTGTAAGAGAATGAGAGTCTGCTGTAATCCTAGTCACAGACTGCTTCTGCTAGCTGCTTTTTGTGCTTTATCTTCCAAGCTGACATTTCACAGGAGATAGATGTATTATATATATCCGCATGAGAGGGAAATAAAATCAAGTCAGGGAGATACAGACCCTTTAGAAGAGATTAGAGATTGGAAGGGCACAAAGTAGGTACTGATACCATCTCTGGAAAAAGTGATTAGATTTGAGAGGGATGAGGAAGGTAATGCCTGAGTCTCCAAAAACTTGCTTCTGCGGTGCTGCGTGGCAGAGCAGCCTTATTTTGTCTCGCCATGCTGCGTTAGCACGTTTTGAAACCCGTGTCAAATATCTCAGCAGGTGCATAAGGGACTTCATGTCCCAGTGTGCTGGGAGGCGGGTGGAGCCACCCTTCATCTATGGTTTGGTCCTTGCCTGTCCTAGCTCCTCAGTGTAACTTCCAGCTGGGGTGTGGAAGAGTCCTTGGGTTTGAGCCATGGCATCCCAAGCATCATCTGCAGCAGCAGACAGCATGAAATGAGGGCAGGGAGCTTGTCTACATCTCCTCTTCCAGTCTGATGTTTCTTTAGTCTCCTTGGCATCTGGAATAGATCCTGAAGGAAGTCTTGAAACGTCAGAAAGAAGAAAGAGCTGAAAGGTGGGAGGGAAGGCTTCACTTACGCTGGCATGTTCCTAAAATTACTGAACAGGAACACTCTTGCTTTACATGGAAGACTGTCAAGTAGCATTGCTGGCAATTAGAACTTTTCCGTAAGGCAGAAATTCAGCAGCAAATTTGACTTGAGTGTAATGAAATGTTTGTTTCTATAAGATTTTTATATGATATAAAATCCAGTGTGATGAAAACAGCTTAACCTTTTAATCAATGGTCACAACAGAAAGGCAAATGTCAGGAAGTAAGTAGGAGGGAAATGGGAAACAAAATAGAGAATATCACTGTGCTACTGTACAAGTCTTTGGTCTTTATACAACCTGCATCTGGTGTGCAAGTCCAGCCTTCACAGCCCAGAAAGGAGGTAGCAGTACTGGGAGAGATCTGGAGAGGTCAGCAGAGACTGTGGGAGTGCAGCCTCCTCAGGCTGTAGGTGAGGTGATGGGAGGGAAGGGAAGCATGATACACGTCTAGAAGCTCATGAATAGCATTATGATGGGGGGAGGGAGGGGTGTGGTTGTTACTGCCTCTTCCACTATGAGGACTGGGGGATACCAAGTTTAGATAGCAAGTGGAAAGTGTCAGACAATAGAAAACAGTTCTACCTTGTCTGCAAGAGCTGTGGACCTCCCTGCCACCAAGTGCTGTTTATAAGGGTTCAGCAGTTTTTGGAGAGGCTAATCACAAAGAAATCTATTCATTCCATCCATTAACTCAACACACAGGAGCCATTTACAAAGTCTGTGATTCAGAAAGTTCTGGAAGGTGGGTACATGTGCTTTCTCTGCCCTCATATACTTCCCCAAGTGTCTCCTTATGGCTGCTGCAGGTGCAGCTGGACCTCTGATCTCACCCAGCCCAGCTATTTCTTGTATAATGTCATGGTTCTCAAGACTTTCAGGATGAAGTGTAGGATCTGTCTTCTCATAAAATTTGAGGGGGAAAAAAAAAAAAAACAACAGAGGGAAAAAAAGGTGGGGCTAAGGTAAATGTTGAGGCTATGACATTTACAAAGAGCTCTAATACCGCAACCATAAAACTGTCAGGGTAGATGGGACTGGTGTCAGGTACCTTGGAAGTGACCTGTTTGACTGCTGCAAGGAGCTATTAAAAGGGCAGCTCTTAGGCAGTTCAGTATAAAGCAGAGCCCAAAGCAGTCTTAGATCAAAGTGTTATATTACAGAGGTTGGCACTGTAGTTCTAATTGGCAAAAATCTGCCGTGACTTATTCTGCAGGCAAACACATTAATTTGCAGTTGAACAGATTTCTTTGTCCATAGTTTTGTTTAACACATGATGAAAACAGTTCATTAAAATGCAGTTTATCAAATTGCTGTATCTTATATTTTTGAACTGATTGGAGCACGTGCTTGTGCCAAAGCAGGGGCAGGCTGGGGAAGAAACAGGCACAATGCTGTAGCGTACACCCGTGGTTTTGTGGAAGGAGAGGAGGAGGATGAGGAGGAGAGGCTTCAGAGAGCTTTTTCAGGATTGTCAGGGTTACAGGTGCTGTTGCTTCTGTAGGTGAGTGGCTTGGGCATTCGCTGCTGATATTTGGTATGGGCTGTTTTCTTCCGGGATAACAAAATTTGCATTTTAATTAGATTGTTGCATTTGTCAACACCACTTCAGAACAGTTAAGTCATTGGAGGCTTTTCACTGGACCAGTGTAAGGATTCTGAAAAGAATTACAACAGCAGCATTTACCCCAATAGTATTTTTAAACTTTTTTCATTTTTAAGCATTTAAGAGATGAGGATCCTGTTAAAAACTGTTAATGAACTAACCACCAAATAGGCTTTCCTAGTTCCTTAGATCCCAGTATAAATGTTGCTTTTAGAAGCTAAGATTCACTGTTTCGAATGTGGGGCAGCCGGGAGCTGCACGCCAATCTGGTGCTCAGTGTGAGAACGGAGGATTTGCGCTGAACTCTCTGCTTTGAGACATCACTGAGACAGCAGCAACTGTGCCTTAGCCCTAGGAAAGAAATCTCTGCTGATACCAGCATGGTGTGGCTCAAGAGGAGTCTGACAACGCCAGTATATACTTCAGGAAAACAAATGATGTCATGGTTGATTTCCAGCTGCACTGAGAATTGATACAATATGTCATATTGAATTTTCTGCCAGATTTAAGAGTGATATGGCAAGATCTTCATCTGCTGTGAAGATGTGCAGCACTGCTGACTTCCTTAGAGCTATACAAGTGTATACAGTTGGGGATAGGGCTCAGGAGGTTTATGTTACAGATCAAACAAGCTCAGACAAGTCACTGCTGCACTGAATGAGTACCGGGTGCTAGTTGAGCAGAGTAATGGTGTTACCAAGCAGGAAGGAGCTCAGAAAGCAGGCAGCCTGCTTTGTAGACCACAGAGAAGAGATTCACTGCTCCTGCAACAGCAACACCTAGCCAGAAAGCCCACCACTGCTTTGGAGTTGGAACAGCCCCAGTTTACTTTGAAATGCTTATCATGAACTAAGTCAGGTAATCTTGCAAGCTTTGTAAAAGCTTCTAAAATGGCTTGGCCTTTGTGATGAGAAGCTGAAAATCTTGCTAAATCAGTATAAACTGCCTGGTTTTAAATAAAGCAGTAGTTTCAGCAAATGCCATGCCTTCAGTGCAGCTTGTCTACTTTGAATGTGGGGGAGAGAAATGCTTTTTCCTCCCTCTGCTAAGGGAGAGTGAAGAAATGACACTCCTGAGTCTAACACTAGCCCTTGTGTGCCCACTCTGCCTCCTTGCCCTACTGTCTGCTTACAATCCTCAGTTCCTCAGTTTGCTCATTGTTCTTTTAGGCCGACAGAGAATTGGGTCATTAGCTACTTAATCAGCACCATCCATCCAACTGGCAGGGGCCAGGGAAGGGCTGCTGCAAGTGCAGGTGCAGCTGGGACAGCCCTGCACTGATGGTCCCACTGCTGCCGCCCTGCGTGTCCCCCATCAGTACAGGCTGGTTGCTTCTGGCTAGTCCAGCTGTGGAAGTCTGGTTTCTGTGACCACTCTTCAGAGGAAAAGGACGAGCACTGCCTGCTTAGTGGGAAGGGGTCCAGGGGACACCAAAAGCCAGGACTCATTTTTGCAGTTTCAAAATTGAAAGAAGGTTGGGATGAAGCTTAGGGCTTTTTCCCCTAGAAGTCTGAGGGTTTGGGAAAATGATAAGAGGAGAGATGTGGAGTTATTTTTCCCATGTTTGGACACTGTATTGTGCTGACATTTATGTGCATGCGGTTGCAGTAATACAGTCAGTTCAGCCTTTTCATTGATGACCTTTTCTGTGACATTAACCACAATATTGTGGGCATGCAATACTGCAAAGAAAAGATGAGGCAAGGATGCCAGCTGGCTTTTGCCAGTGTAAGTACTATATAGGATCTGCAGTTACAGTAATGATGGGTGCAAATGCAGAATCAGAAAATAAGCAATTTTCTATAGAAAAGTTGCATGATACTAAAATAATATTTGTTGCTGTCATTTATTTTTGTAGGTTTCCTTCCTCAAATAGATGGTTATTGCTCTTCTGTAGATTTACCAAAGCAATGACTTTCCCTTATGTTAAATGGTTTTACAGTTTAGGGCTCACTTGTATCTTTACATTTAATAACTAATGTAGAAAGGACTCATCACACGTGGCATTAAAGTGTTGCTAATTGTGACTGGAGGCATTTACATTCTGAATCCTAGTGAATTATATTACGTGTGTTGCACTGCTTTTACTTCATTCCCTGGTTGGTTTTTACAACCAAATATAGCCTGTAACATTTACTTTCCCAGAATGAAATAAATCCTGCACAGGGAATTGATATCACTTCTGTTCCTCTTGTGCCTTTTACATAGTGTTTAAATTTCAAGTGGTCCTGTAGGTTTCATAAAATTTCTCTATGGAAAGTAGATTCTGCTTTTACTATTTTAACTCTTTATGTCATATTAGCTCTGTAAATCATGCGGCTGTTACAGGCCAGCATGCAAAACATTCAGGTAGCTTTGTCTAATGTGCGGGTGAATCCATTTTAAGATGAAAGTTTATTAGGTGTAAGCAGAATACTGTATTTAACTGAAAAATAATTTATATAGATTAGAGTTGAAATCTGTTCAAGTTCCACCGAGGACAGCATAGTTGATAACACTGCTTTATCTCAATTGAAAGGTAGGGCACCTCCCATTATGTGGTGGGACTCAGGACCATTGTCTTCCTCCAAAAAGTTCTCCTTCCTGTGTTGTCCAGAACAGTGACACTTTGTATGCACAGACTGAGGGCTCTGCAAACATGAAAGTATCGCAGTTAACATGAAGTTAGGAAAGCAGGTAATTTTACATGAGATATACTCTATTTTGGTATCCATTCTGCAGCCAAAGCCTTGAATGGGCACAAAGCCACCCAAAACTATGGAAGAAGCCATGTGTTAGATACACTTTTCAGGTCCATCCTAAAACAAAACACCGGCTTAAATATTCAGAGGATTCTGAGGCAAGATTTTGGAAGCAAATTTCTGTAAGTCTTGTAGGTCTCTTCTAGAGGGTAACTCCTCAGTGAGGAAAGTCCTTCATTATTGTGAATTTGGCATCTAATTGTCGGGCTGCTATGTCAGTCAGTACACAAACACATGACCTGATCCAAAGAGATAACTATTAAAATTGATTTGTGAACTATTTGGTTTGTGCTTTAAAATGTGTAGCATGCCCCTACCTTTGGTTTAGAGGAAGCACTTAAAAAGATAAATAAACTTCTTTAGAAAAAAAAGCTATGCTGTTTTGCTTATGTCCCCTGGCAATGGAAGACTGAGCCTTATCTGTGATTTATTTACTTGTGTGGCAGACAGGTTGTCAGTCAGTAAGCATTTTACACACCCATATTCTTATAAGAGTTTCAACTGTATCAGATCAATGTATACTGGCCCCTACTGCACATCCTGCCCTGATGGGTAGTGGTACCAAAGTGCTGTTGAGTGGCCTTGCTCTGCCTGGGCAGCTTGTTGCATGTGCTGAGTGAGTGGAAGGGACAAGTTTCCCTGAGGACATCACAGTGTGTAGACAGGAGATGATTTGTAGGGTTTAGTGCTGCTTTACAAGTGTGTATGGATTTTCAAGGCAGAAATAGACCTCTTGTTTAACAGAACTGTAGATACTGCAGCACTCAAACTTCTGCAGTGGAGGGATGCAAGGATGTCAACTTTTGAAAGAACCAGATTTGTCTTGTGAATTGGGTGCTGGTGGGTTATCCTCCTGCCTTATCCTTGAAAATGAAGTTATTTCACTGTGCTCTGAAAAGTGGTGTTTGTAGACTTGCTGACTTACATAAAATGGAATATTTCATTTTATACATGAAAAGCATTTTCATTAGGAAGAGGCTGGAGCTATTCCATTCTACTCAAAAAGGACTGTTTTCTCATGAAATGGAAAATAAACCAATACTTTACCTCACAAAATACAATACTTGTTTCCAATGGGAAAAAAAAAAAAAAAAGTTACTACGTTTAGAGTAAGTTCTCCAGTAGCCTATGGTAGCACTGCTGCATTATCAATAGCTGGCTGAAATCTGTGTTCATCTGCGTTGTCAGTTTGTGCCCAGGTCTCTGCCACCGTGGCATGTTTCACAGAAAGGCTTGACTGCACCTTCCCCGGAGGGCAGGGCAGGGCAGGGCAGTCCATACGGTGAACATCCAGCCACATCAGAAGGCAGGGGCCTTTCTCCCTCTGCTGATTTTATGCCTTGTGTGCTATGCTCACAGTTGTTTAATGTGCCTGATGTTACTCACTTTGTGTTAGGTTTTCCCTGCTCGAGACCATGCTGGATTACAGTGTGCTATGTGTATTGCATAATAAACTCTTTCCTCTTTTTAGGCCCTAACTGCTTTGCAGAAACCACCGTGATTCCAGCGGGCCGGGAGGTGAAAACTGATGAATGCACTATATGTCACTGTACTTACGAAGAAGGCACTTGGAGAATTGAACGGCAAGCGATGTGCACTAGACACGAATGCAAACAAATATAGGAGATCTACCAATCTACGTACTTTTAATGGTTTTTATAAAATGTCTCACAGCAGTGAGCACCCTAGATGACCCAGGGAAATCTGAAGGAGAAGATTCTGGTGAGGAGCAAAGAATGGAATATTGATATTTTGTTTTTCAAAGTAACATATTACTGCAAGGCAAAGAAGTGCATATATTTAAAACGTTTGGACATAAGAATACCTGTCTTAATAAATGTGTTATTTTCACAGTGAGTACACTAAAATACACTCTATAAAATATTCTATGTATTTCTATAATACCATTCTAGAGCTTAAAAATAAATGTTTTATATAGACAATACAGATTACAGTACTGTATCGTTGCCTGTCCTGATGTATACATGCACCATGGCAAAAACATTACATTTCTGTTCAATTTTTCATCATCCAATGGTTTTCTTGGGGTTTGTTTCTTCTGGGGTTTTTTTGTTTTATTTTCACTTTAGTGGGCCAGCAAAGAGCCAGCATATGACAAAAATTTTGACATTCTTGCTTTTGAAAAAAAGCAGAGTGGAATATGCTTTCAGAGAACACGTGCTCAGTTATGAATATTGCTTTAGTGCTGAGGTGGGTCAGCTCCTTCTCTTACACTGGTGCATATCTACTGGTCCACAGCCAAGATAACTTGGGGCAGTGGGTAATACAGAACTGGTCTCTCATAACTTTTGTTAAAAAAATTTAATCAGACAAAATAAATTTCTAATATTCAGTGGAGACATAGCGCATTTCAGCAGGACAGATTCTTCTGTCACGTAAACAATGTGGCAGCACCCAGCTGGTGGAAATGATGGTAAGGAACTACACAGTATGGTCAATGTAACACATCATGGATGTGAGATGTGCAGCTTGGAAGGGCTAGAGCAGCCAAACAAGCCTCCACTGATACGGCTCCATGTTGTTAATCTGTGGTGGGAGAGCTGGGTAGTAGCCCTGGTTAGGTATGTGCTGTTTCCTAGACCCTATTTTTGCCACCTTGCTCATGTTGGTTCATGTTTTTGTTTCTTTCTGGCAGTCTGCATGAGGTCTGTGACACTCTGTGTCAAGGAGAAAGGTTTTGAACCAGTTCTTTGAATCTGCAAAGGATTTCTAGCACGGAAGCTGACCCTGACTACATATGAGGCAAATCACATCTCCTTGCTTCAGCGACCAACAGCTGTTGCTTAGAATCATTTTGGTTTTAGTTTTGTTTATCACCAACTCCTACACAGTGGCTTTATCTTTAAGGTTTTGCTAGAGTGAAGACTTAATGAATCAGTATCTAAAACCAGAAGACTGTTGCTTAAATTCCCCCCTTCCTTTTGTTGCTTACTGCTATGGTGTAACCTGGTTACTAGGTTTGCATCCTTACAAAGTACAATTTTCTGGTACTCCTGAAGACCATGGGACTTTTGCTAGTGACTTCAATGGATCTCACTTATCAACTGACAACTGTATTTTGAGCATGTGTCTATCACTGGGCTTTAATTTCCCCAGTGATGGTACAGGGTGAGAAAAGGAATAGTGGAATCAGAATTCAAGGAACTGTCTCTTGCACAGACAGTCCTGTGGCAAAGTTATGCATGGTCTTCCTCTAGTCGTAAGAAGAACGGGTGGAGGAAAACAGATTATGGGATTTAAATAGCTTTAAATCACACAAAAATCAAGTAACTAATACCTTTCCCTGAAATGGCTGTGCACATATGGAAACATTGTACTGGAAGTGCTGTTCTACAGTAACTTGAATTCCTAGCAGGGATACAGGAAATTACACCTGGGTTGTCACTTCAGTCTGCTGGTGGTAATGGAGGGTAACAGAGTACAGATTAATTTATTTTTTTTTTAAGAGAGAGAAGTGTTTCATGTCTCATTTGTACCTAGACCATAAGTACACTTCCAGAAAGAAACATAAATACTTGAATTTGTGATTTTCTAAGAAGCATACCTCATTCATTGGATATTTCTTATTAACAGGGTGAGATGCTGCTGATTTGGGAGAAAGGAGGTATGATTTGGCTAAAATTGTTTTAAGTATACCTATCCATTTCATAAGATTCAGTAGTCATATGACAGCAAGCTAGCTTCTAAATCAGTAGGACACACGCTTCATGGCTATGTAGGCTTCTCCTTACTGAAATCAAGTATCTGCACAGCTCTGGGAAAGTGCCTTCCAGGCATGTCTCCTTGTGAGGAGTGGAAGTACCCACCTACATGAGTAAAAGTAGAGAAGGTGGACTTGCAACACTTGGAGTGCCTTTCCAGATAGGCTGCCTAGTGTCTGCTAAAGAGACACGTTTTCAGTGAAATTATGAGAGACTTGGAATTTGTGTCTTTCAATATATGGCCATATGTTTTAAGTTTTTTAGAATCTGCCCTCAGACAAGTCACTCTTTGCTTCTCCTTCACTGGAGGTTCTTGTTAAGCCTTACACTGTTTCCCAGGGCTTGAATTTCTGCTCTTTTGAAAAGTTCTGTCTTTATTGAAGTAGTAAGTGCAAAGTTACAGGATATTTTACTGTGTGTTTATAGTGTAGCTTTTATAAATATTTTCTATTGCACATTTTTTTCCAAAATATTTTTCCATCTTTCAGTTGTGGTACCAACATATTAATGTCATTTTTACTGTAGTAAAAGGTTGCTTCTTTCCCACTTCATATGGAATTTCCTGGGAAAAGTAATCTTGACACCCTGCCCTGTGTGTGGTTTCTTAAAGAAATATATTTTGAGATATAATTATCCTTCTTTTTTGAGAAATCTACAAGTATTATTTTTTTATTTTTCTTACCTTTTTTTTTTTTTTTTTTTTTTTTTTTTTTTTTTTTTTTTTTTTTTTTTTGTGTGGTTAGTTTTATTATTTTTTTTTTTCTTTTTTTTTTGTTTAGATCTTCGTCCA
>JANIJG010012885.1:94855-117469 GCA_024611175.1 Megaceryle torquata | reverse complement strand
ATAAAAAAAAAAAAAACCACCACACCCCCCCCCCCCTCCCCCCCCCCCCCCCCCCAAAAACCAACCCCCACCCAAAAAAAATCATTTCAGGGCCTCTGTGTATCCAGCCTGTGAACTGTTGGCACACAGTGACTTTATTACTTTTGGCCTGCAAAATGTAACTCCCCACCTGCTGCAACAGAAACATATATAATGGACAACTCTCAAAAAACAGGCAGTTAAAAGAAGCTTCTAGCTCTTTTGTGAGTGATAATTTCCTAGGCAACAAGGGAAGAGTATATCTGAGACCTGATACTAACCAACAAAGAGAAAATGTTAACAGATAATGGAATGAAGTTGATGAGTAGAAGCTGAATGAGTTCATAAATTAGGAGATAATGACTTTTTTTTTTTTAATTAGGTGATCACCTATGCTTTAATAATTTATGTGAAATGGGAATTAAGTAGCCCTCATTTCAAAAGCTACAGCTTCCAACCAGCAAATGGGGCATTATTTCCAGTCACAGCTCTTCTCCTTTGCCCACTGCACTGGGTAGCATCATGAAGCTGTCTGGCTTTCTTTTGCAAATGGCCACTGACTTTCTGACAGAGATCAGCCACGCTGTCATCATGAGAAATGTGTCTCTATTTGACTTACAATCATTCTCTTCTCTGCATTTATAGATTTTAGACATAGGTAAGTACTTTTTGTTAAAAGACTACCAAATAAATGGAAGTAGTAATAGTCCTCAGCACAGGAAGGACATGGACCTGATGGAGCAGGTCCAGAGGAGGGCCATGAAAATGATCAGAGGGCTGGAGCACCTCTCCTACAAGAATAGGCTGAGGGAGTTGGGTCTGTTCAGCCTGGAGAAGAGAAGGCTTCAGGGAGACCTTATAGCGGCCTTCCAGTACCTGAAGGGGGCCTACAAAAAAGCTGGAGATGGACTTTTATAAGGGCATGTGGTTACAGGACAAGGGGCAATGGTTTTAAACTAGAGCAGGGTAGATTCAGATTAGACAATAAGAAGTTCTGTACTATGAGGGTAGTGGAACATTGGAACAGGTTGCCCAAGGAGGTGGTGGAGGACCTATCCCTGAAGACATTCAAGGTCAGGCTTGATGAGGATCTGAGCAACCTGATCTAGATGAGGATGTTCCTGCTCACTGCAGGGGCGTTGGACTAGATGATCTTTAGAGGTCTCTTCCAACCCAAGGCATTCTATGATTCTATGCCATTTTGTTCTTTTTTTTTTTTACATTCTGAGAACAATGACACTTTAAATAGCCATGTTCAAACAAAAACTCTTGACCAACCTCAACTCTCTATGATTGCTGAAGTACAAGGTCAAAACTAACTTGATGGAGTAACTTAAAGCACAAAGTACAAGGTAACTTGATGGAGGATGACAACTAGACAGAGCAACCAGTATCTCTTACCCACAGATTTTCTCGTTCAGGTATGTTTTCTCATTTAAATGAAGGTTAAAGATAATACCTTAATGTTGATAATTTTTCTGTTTCAATTTCCTTAGCATTTGTTTCTTAATGCAAAATTTTTCAGACCATACCACCAACCTTGCTAGACCTTTCTTTAATAATTCTGCAAATATTGTGATCTAAGAGCTTAAGATAAATCAGAAACATTCTTCCTCATTGTTTCTTTTTTCTTTTGGTTGCATTGCAATTGCCTATCTGCACAACATGCTAAGAGGTATGAGGGTAATGCCAAAACATAGTCCTGAAACAGTGGTTTTCAATTTGTGGTCTGTAGACCCTGAGCAGTCCATAGCTTTACTCTACAGAGTTTGTAAAAAGTTACTAAGAAAGGTGAATTTATCATCAGTAGGCATAAACTTGCCAAGTGGGACTTGGTAGCCTCAGTGGAAAATTAGATTAAACCATAATATATATATGAGGAAATAAAAGCTATAGAATACGAAGTTTACTCTGCAGTGTGTACTAAAGGAGAATGTGCACTCATATGAGAGACTGATCACTTTTTTTTTTTCCTACTGTTTCCTTCCTTGATTTAAAGACAAAACTGACCAAAACACAGCATTTATTATTATTCCTTTGCTGATGGCAACTTAAATAGTATCCTAACAGTAAAAAGTTAACATACTGCTTCTTGAACTAAAAATAGGTATAATTTGTAAAAATAACACAACTTCCAAAATTAAGAAAAATGGTTTTTCTTTTCCTTGTGCTAATAAGGAATGACTTTTTCTTCTAGTACATCATGCCCCAGTAAGAATAAACAAGACAGAAAAGAAGCAAGTTAATCAGACAAATTGTAAAAAAATTTGAGACTACTATGATATGATATACTGACATTTTTATCTTCACAAAGAGCTCTAACCCATGTTTCTATAATAAGACCTTGAATTTGCTGAGACAAGTTTTGTAATAACTTGACTTTTATCATTCATTGGGAATGAAATCTAATACTTAGAAAAACTGGGCAAGCTGACCTGTTATTGAGCCAAAAGTAGGAAAAAAAGTATAATTAAAAGCCAAATTCACGGTAAAATTTCAGAGCACTATATTCTCATTCATTCAAATTCCTGAATTACATATAGAATATATTGTTAAACTCTGCTGAGGCAAATTAATATCTAGCAGGTGCTTAATTATAGTTTAATAATTTATAACAATGTATTTTAATCTTTTTTTAAAAATGTTTTTCTGCCTCATGAATATCAAATCAACTACTACAGTTACACCACCATGAATGAGCCTGGAGTGACAACAGTTACTAGGATAAATATCAACCCAAAGGGTAAAGAATTTCAGGCTGTATTGGCAGTAACATAAATGATTTTTAAAAATCACTCAGAAAATTGTTTTCTGCCTTTTCAAGTGATAAATAAATACATCAGAAAATTAGGGTAATTGCATGGATTTGTTTCAATTTTCTTCTGTTTTCTCTCTTCAGTTTGACATTACTGCTATATAAAAGTAAACAGAGTAGCTTGCCTCAAGGCTGCAAAACCCAACAGAATTCCTACTATATTGAGCAGAATTTGGATAAGGCCTGCAAGGAATAGCCTGAATGTGGTCACTTCAAAAGTTTCATTTTGATTTAATCAACAAAAGCTGAATTAGGTCATTTAATAAAGGGCCAATAGCATTACCACTGTTCTTGCTGAGTCCTACTTAGTCTGCAAATGGGTATCACATCCAATGAGACTACATGATTATAATCAAGATCATAGAATCTAGGCTTGAAAATAATTATTGAATACACAGAAGGATTCTGTTCCATGTATACGTGGATACTTCAGATCTATCAGAACCTTAAGGGCTGTTGTACTCTATATGTACACTTTAAAGAATACATATGTACTTCTATGAGCGTGTCTGTTTCAAACTATAACACCTATGAACTCTACAGGCAAGAATTCCCTCTTTTCTGTGTTTTCAGAACGCACAGCATGGAGTAGGCTCCAGTCTTGACTGGGATCTTTAACCATTATCATGCTGTAAATTATTTAATGATGTTACAAGCAGTAGTCTCTTTGAATATTATTGCTAAGCCTCTGATGGCTATGATATTTACTCTGTTACTACACTATGACCAGATCTGTTACTCTTCAAAAGACTTAGAGCACTATCTAAACTGGCTGAGATTCTCTCATGCCATAGCAAGTGCTCTCAACTCTGATTAAGTTCTTTATGAGGGAAGAAAATTCAGCATATCTTGTAGGCTTAGCTGATGCTGAAACAACTGTACTAGTGACAAGTAACAATGACTGTTTAAATGAAGCCTATATGGAAAATGAATTATTATACCTTCCATGGACTACAGGCTGATCCCACATTCACTTAAGGAACTGTTAACTGTCCAAGAAGAAATACTACTAAAATTATAGGAGTTGTAATAGAGAACAAAAGGAGCATGAATGAAATCAGACTCATGCCTCAGAGATTAAAAGAATAACTTTTCATTTTATGATTGACTTCATAGTATCATTTATTATAAAGTGTAACTATGTTTTTTCATAATCAACAGCATTTTTTAAGAAACTGAAACCAGATGTTTAAAGAAAAACAAAGCTATACATCAAACACTGTAATGGAAAAACTGTTTTAAAGAAGCCATGTAGGTGACCAAGAAGAAATTACACAATGGGCTTTATTTATTCTTATGCATGTAAAATTAATCCTTAACTGGATGAGTGAAATCTCCAAGATAAACAAGTTAATTCCTGTGATTTAAAAAGTCCATAAAGAGGATGCATTAGATGTATGATTTAAACAGGATTAAATCTTAAGCCAGATAAGATTTGAAAAAATATTGTTTTAAGAATCTGAATCATCTTGTACTCTACAATTGCTGAAAGGAACGAAAAGTTTCTGTATTGACCATAACCAAAAAAGAAACAGGGAAAATCACTATATTTTTGATGGGAATTATATTTTATCTTGTATAAGCATATATTTACCACTATATAATTCTGTACAGCTTCCTAATAAAAAAGAAAACCAAAAACAACTGTGACAAAATTGAATTTCAATCCACAGAAAAAGGAATATCGGTGAATGAACATGAGCGAATGGTACCTACCACAAGGCATCATGGACTCTTCTTGGAAGTGTTTCAAAGCATCCTTCAGTCTCTCAATATCCTGTAGCAATACAAGGGATTTCAGATGATGCAGAAGAGTCACATCTGAGGGAGCGATGGTGCGAGATTCAAGATATTGTAAAAGCTCTTGGGCAGTTCCTGAATTTACAGCAGAATCTGTGCCTACTGTTTTATCTGAAAAAGCAATTGGAAAACCACATTAAGAATACTCAGTGAGCACAGAGAATTTTCCCAGTTATACTTTTCAAAGACAGCATCATTCATTTTTTTTTGTACAGATTACAACCAAATATCAGGTACTAAAGAGCAGGTTGTTCCTCCCATTTTTTTGTTAAATGTTAAAACAATGGTAAGAGGGGAAAGTATCAAATTCAGAAAGTAAAAAGGATAATAAGATTCGTAGTGACAGGAATGCAAGAAAAATCTAAATTCTCAAAATTCACACAGGAAAAAGGTGTGATGAGGGAACTGTACTGTGGCCAAAGTGCTGTGGTTTTGCTTCCTACACACTATGTATTACAAAATTCTAGTACTGCAAAGCACTTTTTGAAGGTATCCAATTATCTTGTTATTGTACTTTACATTTTTATTAAAAAAGCAGATATTACAGCATACAAGACAGCAGAGGTTTCTATGATACTAAAGCATAAATTAATTCTTCCACTCCATTAACAATGTATATAGTCTACACCTTGAACCAGATTCCCTTTAATTCTTCTGTTTCTTTTCTACCAGCAAGTCAACCGAGAACAGATTTTTTGCGATTCAGCTTTCTGACATAAATACAAGAAGTATAATCCAATGTGACCATTTGAAAATGCTGCTAAAAGCAATGGCTTCCAAATTTATCTAAAAAAAAAAATAGGGAGTGTTAAAGTCACTCAACTAGAAAAGGCAAATAGTATAATGTCAGATCTATATATAAACTAGATCTTGCCTAGCAAGAAAGTTAGTCACACTCTGATTTACGGATGTGACACCTTATCTGTAGATGAACTTGCTTTTACCTGACAGTTTCTCTCTATGGATTCCAAGGTCCTCACTGGCTCAGCTCTCCAGTTTACAGGTTTGATAGCAGGGCCTGTCAGTCTGTAAACCACTGCAGATCCCTAAACTTAACTTGAGGAAAAGCTGGAAACTCAACACTTTTTCTTACAATTCAATATGCAGCACAGCTGTGTACAATTCCCAGGCTTCTCCTCTGAGTCCCGTATTAAGAGCAGAACTTTTGTATTGAGTTTGCAGTCTTGCTCAGTAACTCTGGAGTTCCACTAGAGCAAATGCATGCAGTTCAGCCTATATTTACTTAGCCATACACTGATGTAATAAATTTCTTAGTTTTGGTGATGGAAATACATTAGCCAGAGAGTAGGATGGATTTCCAATGCTAGGCTTGGTGTGAAGAGCTGACACAGGACACAGATTTTAACAGTAAGCAAAGATAATTCTATGTATAAATCTTGAGAAAAAAAAAAATCCCAGATGTAATTGTAACAGGGTTTTAAAAGTAATTCTGTAGCCTAAAGATGAGTTTTATGGGACTAGGAGCTGCCAGCTGTGATTTAAGATGGACTCACACAGGTAGGCAAGCTGTTTAATATTCTTCATTCAGCTCCACAAAGGCAGTCAAGGCTGTGTACTTCAAAAAATTTTTCACTGTTTTTTTCCAGTTTCACAAGACATTTATAATTTTAAAGCTGTGTTCTGAGCTGAGCAACTAAAGAATACACCAGCTTGCCCTTAAGAAAACATTTAATTCTTGATGATACCAACATAATCTGGTGTATGTACAGTACAGTATGTACTATAGTACTTACCATTAAAACTTCATTATCTCTGAAAGGCATTTATGACATAAGCACCATACAAGCAGCTTTTTAGGAAGGCAATGGAAGAAATATATAGGATGAATTTCTCTGATTTTAGTGGCCAGATGAACATTCAATAGGCCATTAGGAATAACATCCATGCAATCGTTTTTTAAGTGCTATGGAATGTGCTTTGAGCATCAGTTCACATTCATCTTGTGAACAAGGGCTTTATGCCAATACACTTTCCCCGTGCCAATAGTATCTTCCCCTTTCCTCTTGGATGCTGTCTGTTTAGATTTCTTTATATATTAAAAATAAATCTCCTCTTGGGAAGGAGAACTTTCTGAAAAGTAGGTTGGTTCAGAGATAATATGCATGAAAGTAGTTTAGGATAGCAATTATTGCCCTCATTTGAAGCTCTCTGAAAGCAAGTAATCATTCTGGATATTTGTTTGCAGAGGAAAGAAAAATTGGGTCCATTTTAACCACTACATTTATCCCAAGCACAATGGAATGTTTTAAAAAAGAGCAAGGAATATTATGCATATTTTCAAAGACAGAGGATTAGGACCACATTTTTTTATATCAATGTGTATTCTTACATATTCATGTACGTATCAGAAGATAGGACAAATACAAAACACTCACATGTCTTGCTGGGTTCAAAAGAGATACTTCTCTTTTGAGAAGCAATACTAAGTGCACATCTGTTTTCCCCTATATGGTAATACTCATGAAAAGAAAGGAGAAAGAGTGGTACATACTGTCAGCAAAATAAATTTGTTGTGTTGCCTGCAGGAAGTCCAGAATGCTATCTGCCTTTTCATCTATGTCTTTTAAGCCTGCTGCTTCTTCTCTGTTGTTTTTATCAGGCTGATATGTAAAATCCACGCTGGTAGTTTTTGTTACCAAGCCAGCTGCCCTCATTTTTTCTTTCTGTCGCTTCTTTTTCATTTTCCTTTTTTTGTTTTTGCTTATTTTCAGACTGTCTATCTGCTGCGGCTGTAAATTATCTTGAACAAGAGTCTCTTGCATTCCAGATTCTGTTTGTTCTCCATGTAAATTATTAGAGTTTTGCAAATTGCTCTTTTGTTTCTTCCTCCGAATGCGCTTTCTCTTGGGCTGTCCTTGATATTCCTCCTCTGCAGATTCAAAAGACACAGGATAGTTGTAAATAAGAAGATCTGTAATAAGCATTTTGGAAAAGCATACAATGAAATATTACTCCCTTCAAATTCTGGTATGTCTGAGTGGCCTTACTTTTATGCTTAAAAAGCCTTTCAGTACTACAATGTCAAAGTCAACTTTTCTGAATTCATTAAGAAGACAAGTTCTTTTCCCTTCTGCTTTTAATAAAGACTGTACTCTCCTTCATGCTACAAACATTACATCACATGTACTTTCTTAAGGTAGATGGTTCTATACAGAGAGTGAGGTCAAAAGAATCACAAGGGCAAAAAACAGTATGGGCAGGCTAGGGGACAAGGGACACCACCAGGTGGTAGACTTGACCAGGAACACAAGAAGAATGCAAGTAATTCACAATAAAAGATGATAGTGCTCCTACCGACAATATCCCTCCATGATGGTGCTGTGCCTTAAAAACACCAGGCATCTGTTTCTGATTCTTCAACTTTCTTCTGCTCAAACATCTTCCTCCTTTGGGATACCTTACTGCTAGCTCAGCTTTGGACATCAACTTGATAGGGAAAGCATGCAAGGCATCAGTGACCCTGACAATTAATCTCTGATCTTTTTAACAACCTGTCTTGGTTCTGTCATTCCCTTGCTATATTATAATTTCCTTACTAACTAATTCTTCAGAAGGCTCAAATGTCAAGGGAATGAAGTCCCTCTTGCTCTCCAAGATAGCTTTCATGCTTCTTTACTCAGATCTTAGCCCTGTACACAAAGGCAGAGTTCTAAAGTCATCTCTGACCCTGAACTGACTGCCTTTCCCTCCTGGCACTCACAAGGGAAGATGGCCAGGATCCATCTGCCTTTTGACTTCACTGTTACTGAAGTCCATATTCATGCCTTTAATAATTCCCGTCTAAATGAAATTCCCCGTTTTAGTCTAACAAAATCCTCACGTTTAAATATCACGGAGTGCAGAATGCCAGTGTTCTTCCAATGTCTTGCTCTAGAAAGTTAAGTGATTTATCCTTCCTTCAACCCCTACTTGCATGTTTCTAAATTCCTCACAGTGCATTGCCCAGTGCTCTTACTGATCTGGGTTTAAGACATTCCCTTAGTGTGAAAGAATCCTTGCTTGGCTAATGCTGGTGTAATGCAGGAGAGACACCTGAAGCCCAGCACTTGTTTCTGAATGATCTGCATTGTCTCCTGAACTGCCTCTGACATTCTCAGCTTGTTTGGCTTTCTCACCACTCCTCCCCCTACCAGTCTTTGCCTCTATTTTCCCCAGAAATGGAGGCCCTCTCCATTTCTGTTTCTTTTTCTGTCTTGAACTCTGTCAGCTCTAAGCCACCTTCTCTCTTTAAATATCACTACAAGACTTTTAGTTCTTTAGCTGACAGATGACTCACTGCAAAGCAATCTTCCATACTTTCTATGAAGAAGGCTGCATAAAAATAAATTTGCTGTATTGTAATTGAACACCACAGCATGTTAAAGACACACCGAACGTCACCTCATACCCACAGTGTGGAATGTTTTGCACGCATGGTATTTGAGCTAAATATCTTTATACATGACTTGGACATATGGGATGTGGGAAAAATAACGTCTGTGTCGTCCTGCAGGAATAAAATATCAGAACTGAAGGCAGATATGAATGGTGAAAGATGCTATAAACAAAGCATCAATGTTTCATCTTAAGATCTAATTTGGATTTTCATGGGAGTATTTGTGTTACAATAGGTGAATTTCACTGTAAACATACATACATTGTTCCATAAAATTTCTCAGCCCTCTGTTACCCTGAACCACACTGTTTGCTAATAAAGCTACTCTAATCTGTGCTCTCAGCAAAGTGGCCCAACGTCCTCTTTAAGCATCCAAGAATCTCTAAATCTCAACAAAACTACAGCATGTTATGCAGCCAAGTATTCTCAATTGGTTTGAAGCCACTTGAAAAAAAATGGTGCAGAAGGCAGAACAGTGCTTAAGATAATTGATGTTTTGAGTGAAATCCAAAAGTTTCCTTATCCTTGGTCGCTCAGGACAGTGTAGAAGGTTTGAAGAGACCAGGGTGCAACTGTCAAAAGGCAAAATGAACGTTGTCTTCCCATGTGTATGTTATTAAAATAAATAACTGGCTGAAAGGAAATAAGAACCCTGCTGAGTTTCCTCCTACACAGAAAACAAATCAAACACAAGACTCTACCTAGTTCTCTCTTAAACTGGCAGTCCTCTAGCAGCTTTTGTCATTCTTTGTCCTGTATTCGAGTATCTCTTTAGTATCTACTGTTCCATGTGTGGGAGTTACTAGTGATTCAGCATCAGGAACAGATGAAATTAGAAGTCAAAAAATGCAAAGCAATGCACACAAAAGGCATTAATTTGAACAACTCACTGCTAGGGTTAGAGTGAACTGTTAGCAGCTCAGGAAAAACAAAACAAAAGCTAGACCTGTGCATCAGTAGGGAAAGCTCAATGAAAACATTTGCTCAGTGGGTACCAGTGATTAAAACATCAAACACCTTGTTTGCATACATAAGAAGGAAGATGGAAAATAACAGGAAAAATATTCCAAAGCTATTCTACAAACCTGTTGTCCTCTTCAAGCTTTTAATGCTATGTTTCTTAGCACAATCCCAGCACAGTAAGACTTCGACAGACAAGAGGACTTACCAGAGAAAGAAACTCCAGAAAGATTTGTATGATTTGACTTGAAAGAAAGAGCAATAAAGTGAGGTCTCTTTCCTGCTTCCTCATGCAAGAACAAGGTGAAATCTAATTTATCTGAGCAGTTTCACAAGCAAATAGAAGAAAGTAAATACTTGTTTTACAAAGGGTACTGTTAGCTTATTGAATTCACATATGTGTGGTATGCACAGGAGCCAAGAGCTTAATGGGATTCAAGAACTTGTTTAGATAGCCAGCAAGGCTGATTATAACAGCCATGCTAAAAATAAATAAAAGTTGTTCAGAAACGTAAACCATAATGTTTAGGTCACAGCTCATACAATGCTTTTAACAAATGACATGTTCAGTGGGATTCACCTCCTGCAATTTTAGCTCTCTGAAAAGTAAATGCTCAGTGCATGCTTAGACCTATGCTCCCCCTGATAAACCAAGAGACCTTAGAATCTTCAGAAATCAAATTACCTAAACCAGCTGAGAGGGAAATGCAACCTGAAGGTCTTTGTCTTCCTCTCCCACTTTCATTAGCTACAAAGGAAATGTAGACAATGAATTTGGACTAGATGCTTGCAACTACTGAGATGAATTAGTCTCTTTTACAAAAATTAACAGTATGGAGCAAGGTGCTTCTTAACATGGGTCTGCTCATTGGACTAATTTTTACTAGCTAACAAACCCCACTGTTTTATGAAAAAATCCCCACATTATGATTCTTTACAATTTAAACCAATAGGGAGAAATGATAAAATACCAGTAGCTAAGAATTTGCTTCCAATAATTTCCCCCTGACTGAAGAGGTTTGTTATGTCAAAGCAGCATAATTATAACAAATGCAGGGAATATCTACTACACAAGCAATCTCAGTAAGGTGTTGAATACATACTTAAGCAATGCCTATAGGACTATCAGCTTTCAGTCCACACTAACTATAGGCCCAACTGCAGCTACAGCCTGTCCTAATTCCACGAGAGCTGTCTACTCCTGCTCCATAATGGTCTGTCACCTCTCTCCCTCCTAAAACCCATCTCTGCTTCACAAGTAGCTTAATTTATCACATAATCCAATTATCCAGAAACAATTGTCTTTAACCTGGTTAGTCTGGATTTGGTGCCCTCTCAGACTGAGCAAAGTGCCTTCCCAGCAGAACGTCTGTGCGCATTTTCCAGTCACAGTCATAATTTCATATGCATTTCTTTCAGCATTAATAGGAACACCCTCCTCAGGAACTGTTCAGTTAAAAAGAACTGTTTTCTCTCTCTCTCTCTTTTTTTTTTTTTTTTTCATTATTTTCAGTCTCAATCACTTTCCTCATGCAGTTGACCATGCAGCTGCAGTCACACTAGCCTGACTGGCAGAATGATATGGAAGTGGGAATGAGCAGCCTGAAAAGGAAGTCAGCACTGAAATAAAAAGTAATCTTTTATCAGCCTATCTAGTCTGGCCTGAAACATTAAAAAGTTTCCTCCATGCAAACTGCATGTCTCCTTAATAAGAGAGAAGTAGAAATATGTCAAAAAAACCCCAGACTTAAAACAAAATAGAGGACTCAGTTTGAAGATATTGCTTATTGAATTTTGATAATGAAAAGTCAGCACATCCAGTTTGTATCTTCAGAGAAAAAGAGAAGATACTAAAAAAATGATTTATATCATTTACTAAATAATATTACTAGATACATTACATTTACTAAATAAGAGTACTTTTATTTATTAACTTTATTCATCATCAGGGCAGCTGGAGACACAAAGAGATTAAATGCAAAGATTAATATAGGTTAACAGCAATAGTGACTGTACATCCCATCCAGACTAACCATCAGCATGAGCACAATGCTGGCAACTTTGTGATGGAAATGATGAGCTTCCTCAAGTTTATCTGTATTATTTCAGTTCCTTCAGACAATGGCAGATGGAAACGCTCAGGGAAAAGAATTGTATAAGACAATGAAAAATGGGAGGCTATTTACTTAGGTGTCTGCAAATATTAAGGTATACAAAGCTGCACAGTGTCTCAAAGATTGGTTTCAATTACCTGAGAAGTTGATGATACCAGGGATTCTTAAAAATTGGGGTCCCTAAATATTATTAGAACAAACCTTTAGAAGAGCACATAGGAAAAAAATAAAAAAAAAAAGAAGAAAAAAAAAAGATATAAAGCAGACTGATGAAAAGAAGAAGAATGTCCTCTGAGCTTTAGAAATGTCCTCTGTAACATGCTCATCATGACTCAAGCATGCAGCTGGCTCTCCTGTTTAAGGACCATGTCCCACAGTAGTTCCCAAGTTCCAGATGCTGTTCATGGCAATTTTGTTCTTTTGCTCAGATGAAACAGGACACGTGCCTCTCCTGATTTTTCATCCAGTTTAAATGCTTTTCTTCTCCCTATTACACTGTATGGCTTTTCCATGATGTACCAAGCAGTCAATGCAGATGAATTTAGTTTTGGTTTAGGCTCTTGCAAGGGGAAAAAATAATGTTATTTTTAGTGCCAATTAAAATATCAGCAACTACAAGTTGGCCAAGACTGAAAAACTGTGGCCAACAAATGCAATAAAATGTAATGGTTCATTAGAATAAAAGCAATACTGAAAAGATATCATGAGCACAAGATGATGTTAATATTCTTACTATTTTTTTTTCCCAAATAATAATTTGAAGTCAGAAAAAAAAACCAATCAAAGGTTTTAGTAATCTACAACACTTTTGATATTGGAGAAAACTGCAAAAGACTGGAAGCTTTTTAGGCTAAGGTCCATCCTTTGTGTGTTCATTCATAATGTATTTCTGTACTTAGACATGAAGAATTCATATAAAACTGGCAAACTTATATACACTGCCTACCACATCAGAATATCACCTCTTGAATGTAAAATAAATCCAATGAACAGTAATGACAAGAATAAATAATGGCAGTTATCACAGTCTGCAACAGTCTTCAATCCTAAAAGTTTGACTGTATATACAGATGAATTTCACTTATAAGCTACGTCAAACTCCTGCTATAAGAGGAACTGTATGTGGGCACAAAAACCATCTACCTAGGACTATAACCTGCATCAAACAGTAGCCATACCCTGCATTCAAGATAAGGTGAACTGAAGGATTTTTAGTGGTATAATTATGTTCCTTCTTTTGTACTTTTTATCCTAATAACTGCCATAATTTTATTTGCTGCCAAGTGCTGAAATGTTGTTTCCAGAGTTATTTCTGGTACTGTAAAAAATATCACTCCTGCTTGGTAACAGCCAGCCCACCATTCTGCAGGTGAATTTTGGCTAGCTATTTTTTCCCAAGTGCATCACTTGACAAGTATCTAAAATGTGTTTTCTTCTACCATTTTTGACAAATGAATCTGAGACTACATTGCACCCTGCTCTTGCATTTAGTGCAGTGAGTATCTGTGTAGCCATCAGGAAATGGGACTTCAGTGTTCATTCTTTTCACTTCACCATCTATCATACATGAGCTTACAGTTGCAGCCTTCCTGTTTTGAGAACTGCTGCATTACCTCTTCCAGGACTTTGCCTTTCATGCTATGTATCTGTGCCCCTTTTAGTGAGGGGTTTTATAAAGCTTTGTGAAAATTCAAGGAAACCAAATTATCAGTTTGCAAAGAATTCCAAGAAATGTGTAGAATTCCCCTTTGCAGACCTCATGTTGATCTTTCCCATGCAGATCACAGGTTTGGAGTCACCCACAAATCTTATTTTGCATTATAATTTGTACTGGACTGCCTAGGGCAAACACCAGCATTTCAGGCTTGTAGATCCTTGGGTGCTTTAAGAGCTGTTTTATAAAACTGGCATCACACTATCCAGTCTCAAAGTCTCGGATAAGAAGGCAATTTGAAAAGCAAGTGATTATGCATCACTGTCACTAACGTGAGCTCATTTTTTTTTTTAGAGTCATAGAACAAAATCATAGAATCATTAAGGTTGGAAAAGACCTCTAAGACCATCAAGTCCAACTGTCAACCCAACACCACCATAACCACTAAACCATGTCCTGAAGTGCCTTGCCTACATGTTTTTTGAACACCTCAAGGGATTGTGATTCCGTTACCTCCCTGGGCAGCCTGTTCCAGTGCCTCACCTCTCTCTCAGTAAAGAAATTTCATCCAATCTAAACCTCCCTGGCACAACTTAAGCCCATTTCCTCTCATCCTATTGCTAGTTTCCTTGAATTCTTTCAGAAATTTTAGGTGTGCATATCTGGCACCGGTCATTTTATAATTTATTTTGTTGCAAGACTATTAAATAACTTCAATTCCATGTATCCTTTGAGAAAGCTCAAGAAGGACTGTTCCATCATAGGATTCTCCATAGATTTTTCCACAGATAACATCAACACAAATAATTTATTTAACTTCTGTGAAACAAGCCTCTCAAGTATTCCTTCTACACCATGATGACCGTCTCAGAAGACTGGCAGGCACATTGCTTTGGATGCATCAGAAATAAGACCTATTACCCTTTTTAATTCTTTGTACCATTTGCTCAAATATTCCTTAGCCAGTCCTACCATATTTTTACATTTAAAACTGTTGAAGGCATCATTTGGGTAAATTCTGTTTTTTAAAGACTATCTGCTTCTTTCTAACAACTTCCTTTACTCTGTTGTCTAGTTTTGCTGTCTTCCTTTCATGGCAGGTGGTGGGTGCTGGCCTTGAATATCACATATGGTGTCCTTAAGTAGCTTCCACACCATCTGGTACAACCTCCTTCTCTTAGTTGACCTTTTTTAGGTTCCTTTTTGTAAGTATCTTTATTTTTGTGTAGTGTCCCTTCTTGAAGTGGATCACACGGGTTGTGGATTTTGTTTGTTTCTTTTGTTGTTTTTGTTTCCATACAATGTTAACCTAATGGTTGGTGTTGCAATGTGACTCTTGTGAACCAAAATCCATCCAGGATGAAGTCAAGACTCACATTTCCTCTCACAGCCCCACCAACCAAAATTATTGACTGTGTCTAAAACCAGAGACGTTTCACAACATCCTGATGCGACAGTCACATCATCTGAACAGGGAGAAACTGAAGATCCCATTACTACTCTCTCTGCTGCTTCTCTTATCTATCAACATACAGCAGAGTATTCACAATCCCAGCTGGATCCATGATGAAACATACTCTAAGCTTGTTTTGCTTTCAGATATGTATGCTCAGTTCACACACATGTCGATCTAAGGCATCCGGGAGGTATCTGAAACTATTCCAATGAATAAATTATTTTTGAGAATGGTATTTCAGGCCTCCTGTCCCTTTATGCAAAAAGCTATGCTTGATTAAACCCCTAGGTTTTCCTAAATAATAGCTTTTCTGATACAAATTCTGTATCGTTCGATGACAATTTTTAAGTGAAAGCAAATATTTTGACCTTTTATTGATCATTCTCATTATTAGTTTTTAAATTTCAAGATCACTGTTCTCATTCATTTTCACTTTTTTTGGGTGCAAACAATCTCTGTCAGTCACCACTGTATGGAAGCATCATGCAGTACTTCCTAAATGGTCTCAGTGGTGCTTCCCAAAGACACTGAGAATTATTCTGTTGACTCAGTGAGGAATAAAATCAAATCATGGAGCTGAGCATATTCACTGACATGAAGAAGAACAGAGATTCAATGACAATCAGAAACTGCTTTGAAGGCTACTAAATCAGAAATGCTCAAGGATCCTAAAGCTGCCTATGGAGTTTCTACAGTTTAGCAGTCACAAAGACTACTTACTACTAAATACAGAAATCTTCTTAGTCTGGCTAGTAAGATTATGTATTTGTATTTGAACAGAAAGCATCACCACAAATTGCAGGGTGAGAATTGTAACATTTATACTAAAAAATTGGAAACATGTTAAACATTTGATGTCACATTTACACTTAGAAAAAATTTTTTTTTTCTTTAAATTTTGCAGGACACAAATATACAGTTTTCTTTAAAGTATTTTTTTTTTTCTCAGAGGTGCTGTTCAATGCTTAAAGAATCCAAAGCTCTTCCTCTGCTCAGAATAACAACAGAAGTGATAAGAAAAGCTGCAATCTTAAAATCCTGTTCAGCATTTAAAATGTTCTTTCCTAATATAGCAGCTAAAATTGTATAAAGTGTAAGAAGTTATTTAGACTACAAGACCACAGACTATTAAATGATAAGCAACCTAATGGAAAAGTGATATCTAGTTTTCCCCAGTGATAAATCAATATCAAAGAGCAGATCTAAACTAGAAGTACAATGTTTTGTGTAAAAGAGCTATCCAAAAGTAGACACTGACATAGCAAAATAAAGATACTCAGCAACAAAACCCAGCCCAAATTTAATCTACCAAATATTTAAATGTGATACTTAAATTAAATTTTTGCAACATTTCTTAACTTTTTACACAACATCCAATAACCAATCACATTTAACACGCTATATAAAAGAGATGCCACAACTACAATTTATTATATGACTCTTTAAGTCAATCCTATTTCAAAACACTTTGGAAAACTCCAAAAGAATGCAAACCTTCCAAGTGTTTTATTTTAAACTCTTTCCTTTATACATTTATCTTTGGATGTTAACTCTGATTTGAATTCAATTTCATTACATACTTTCTAAGCAGCTTTATAAAAAAAGAGATGTTTTAAGGTCTGGGTTCAGCTTATTTTCATTAATCACGTTATAAACAGATGATGTTTTAAAGAATAGTTGAAAACATTAATGTCAGTCATTTCTTAATGACCAAGTGCTCTATGTTAAGCTAATCATACATATAAATAAGCAGACAGGTATGCTGCAAAAATGAGAAACACCATAGGGAAGATCCCGAGCAGTTGTGTAAGGTGGTAATCTGCCAGTTTGTAATAGGTGGGGATCTGGTGCCCATAGTCCTCCCAGTGATGTAGGTTTGTTGTTGACTGTGTGCTGCACTGCAGTGGAACTCTGCCCTGGCCATAGCTGTGAGGTCAGATGTCTCAAACCTTTTTTGCACAGTGAACACTCCAAAACAGCTTTCAAATAGGTAAGCTGGGCTTTATAACAGACACTAGAACAGGTGATTTTCTGGGGAGAAAACTCAAAATGAGGAAGATCAGAACTATACCTAACTGTATCTCCACCTTGCCTACTGTGTCCTGGTAAATAATTCTCTTTGCTTAGGCTTGCTTTCAGTCCAGCATGTCAGCAGCTTACAGACTTGCAGAGAAGTCTGCACAGTGCCCTTTGGGTCTCTAGAGAAAGTCCCTCTGAAGCCTGGGTTCCTGCTGTTCTCAGCAGATTGGTCTCTGCTATACATAGGGCTTATTCCTTGGCCACCATAATTTCTCTGCAGCCCATTTGCCCTTTACATTCTAGAAAGTTATTCTGTCAGCAAATGTCTCCTCATGTCCTAAGGACTCCATTCTGGCTTCTCTACTGGGCAGCTACAGTTTTGCAAAGAACGAAACATGACATATGACAAACATGGGATTATTAATAATAAATAAAATAAATAATTTTAAAAAAGCCCAACAAAACAACAAAAGACAACCTAACTGATACCATCTGCTACACAAATAAATATTTGGGAAGTGACTGAAATAATTTTGTCACATGTTCTCCACAGAGACCATGTACTACTTATACTCTATTTTACTAGGGATTGATCCCACTGTACATCATCTACTTTATACAATTAGATCACCTAGTTCTAGGCTCAGAAAAATGTTACTGGAATAACACAGATCACCCAGTCTTTATAATTTCCAGCATTTCTCATGCTGCTTCCCAAAAGCAAAGCATTTAAAATGGCAATGTGAGCACAATGACTTGTCTGTTCAGCATAGTAGAGTGTCAAGTTCTTTGACACTTTTAATTTGTTGAAAAATAGGAATTGCTCTGCATCTCACTGAAGCATTGTAACTTCACTTGAAAGTAAGAGAGACTTTCTTACTCTTCCTCACTTATATGACATGATCTGTGAAAGAACCCTGCTATGATAAAGGGAAATGTGTTCATCTGTCTACAATTGATATTATATTTCAAATATAATTTTAAAATCTGTCATCTGCTTGCAGAACTGTTTTTTTCCATTAGACGTTGCATCCCCCATCCAGACTAATGGTGATGCTACTGCTTTTTTTCCTTTACTTGGTGCCCTGCCTGACACCCCTGCAAACTAAAGGTTTAATTTTTCTTCTCCACTTCATAGAACTTTAGGTATCAATAGCTGTAAGTCACTAACTACACATAACATGCTATGGATATGCATTTTTATTTCTCTTCTTTGATATATCTATACTTAGATGTTCATTACTAACTGAATCTCTCATGCTTTTGTGATCTGGCTGATGTATACTACTATTAGTCCCTTTGGGAGGAAGGTAAATCCCCCTGTTGGCATAAAATGCCATTGCTTTTCCAAGGGAAAATGGAAAGGATAAAAGGATTCTCCCAAAGAGAATTTCTTGTGCCTCAAGCATCTAACTTTAACCTATATGCTGACTTTTAGGCAGGATGTTCTCTCTGTATGAAATACCCAGCAGTAGGTAAGAAATTTGTGAGAGAGAAGGAATAAATCCAGGTTGAGCAAGTCCCTCTCTCGGGCTTAATGATGTTCCTTTTGTACATCTTCCACAACCTAGACAACAGATTTGGGCAAAGAGGTGGTGACACAACTCATCTGGCAGCTCTGGCACACGAGGCTATTGTACTACTGCCTCTGGGGGCAGACTATAATTTGTTGTTAGCACCTCAAGCTGTACTGGATACTGTCAGTACACAGGTCATTGATTAAGCAGGTAGTTTTGAACAGTTCTTGGACTTAGGGAGGACAAAGCTTCAAAGAAAAACAACTCTTCTGTGTCTTAATTTTAAACTGACCACTTCTAATCTGAAAAAAAGGACATAGCAGTGTACCTGAGCAATGACTTAACCCTGATGGAGCTCAATAGCACAGTGTATTTCAATTTCCCTTCAATCCTTTTGGACTTTGTTTTGGTCTTCTTGACCTTTTGGGAGTAAATAATAACACATATCACAAAGGCTTAGACAAGATTCATACAGAAAAAAAACCAAAACAAACCAAAACAAAAAAACCCAACCAAACCGAACCAAACCAAACCAAAAAAAACAAAACAAAACAAAAAAAAACCCAAACAAACAAAAAAAACACCAAAAACTTGAGCGTAACTGTTCTGGTCATCTTCCCATCCTCCTGCCATTACAGTTCTGAGGGTGCCTTCTCAATCAGTCAGTAGAAGTTTTTATTATGCTGCTAGTAGTTGTGCAATGCCTCTAACACCACTATAGTATATCAAAAAATCTACTGGATTAATATTTCCTGAAGAGATGCAATTACATTATTAGACTATAGATCTGAAGCTTTAACTAAAGTTCATGCAAACAAAAATCCCCTCATAACTTCCCCTTCTGTCCTAGTCTGGATCCACCTTGATGTAACTTGACAAACAAATTCTTGCTTCCCTTTATGTTTGTAACTCAACATTATTCTTTCCAGTTCAGAGTGAAAAACATACTGCTTCCCATTTATGGAACTGGAATATCACCATGTTATTCCAATAGAGATATACTCGGAACTTTGTCAAACCTTTAGCACAACTTGAGTAAGACACTCAGCTTGAAGTCAATCACACTGCTCTTTTGGAGTAGTGACAAGCTTACAAAAATCACATTACTCAATATAGTATATCCTTTCTGCTGTGCTTTAATCTGAAATGTTTCCAAAGCTGGAAACTAATTAAGTGATATAACTTTCCCTCTCCCTTGCAAAGACTTTGCTTCTGGTGTCTCTCATCTGACTTATTCTTGCTGTCAAAGGGGTATTCTGGCTTCCTATACTTAAGCTGCAGAAACTGCTTCCACCAATACTTAGGGCAGCCAAGTCATATCTGATATTTTCCTGAGATAGCTAATACACCACAGGAAGTTTTCTAGCACTGAAGGAATATTATATTTTTATATTCAGAGCCTGATGATGTCCCATGCAGAATTTTGTTTAAACAAGCATATGTAAAAACTGCTTCATTTTATTTTTAAAGAAAAAAGGGGAGTCTCCTTGTAGGCTCCAGTTAAAAGATCATCCCCTACATTATTAAGCCAATTGCATAAAGCTGGATTTAGATACATGGAAAATTAGTCTGGGAACATTTTTTCCAATTTCTTTCAGAAGTAACAGTTTTCCTAACTTTAATTAATTAGCAAATGGAAGTCTGGTGAAAGAAAAATCTCATTGCAAATCCCAGTGTTTTGGTGGAGTCAAAGACTATAGGTTCATTTGGCCTTTTTCACCTTCACAACATGCAAGTTTTACAGCTGATAGACGATGAAGGCTGGCTAAATAGAAATAATACATTAAAAAAGATCTGTGGGCTTCTGTAATAATTAAATCTATTACATGATTGTTGTTTCTATCTGTGCAAACTATCCAAGTGCTTTTAAATGATACTACCATTACTCTCATGGCTGTATCACATGCTACTCATGAAGAACATGAAAAATTATAGGATATGTTTCAACCTGAATATTTTCTGTGGGGATACAAGTGATCAAAATTGCTTTCCTGGAAAGTAAGATTTTAATCTTTTGTATAGAGTCCTAGATGGCTGTTTACTTTATGAAAAGGTGCTTTAAGACACCCAAACATAACAACCAAATAAAACACAATCAACCAACCAAAAACACCCCCACCAAAACCGACATATTATGGTTTTATACAGGTCCTAAAGATACAGCACAGCTCAACTCTGTTTCAATTCTTTCCAAAGACCATTTAAAGAAGATGCAAAATGAACCATAAGAAATTGTGTCATTTGCTTATACACTATGAGCAGTAATTATGAACAATAAAGAGAAAGCAGGACAGAAACTCAACAAACTTAACTTATTTGAGCTAAAAAACAGTTCAAGAAATCAGTAGTAAGGTTACAAGCTACCTGCACATCATCTTAGCAAAACCAGGTTTCTTAATGTTTAATTGGAATTCCGAGTTTGAAATTGCCACAAGTAATGGATGGTAACTCCCCCTCCCACCCCCTTCATAAAAGCCACCTTTAGTTAAGATGGGTAAGAGGCCACACAGTACAGGTTTCTATCTTCTCAAAGAATTGGCAGTTCCTGTGTTCACAGGACTTTTTTTCATTCTGGAATACTAAAGAGTTTGCAAAAATCTTGCAGCTTGTGACATGACCAACAAACCACAGCCAAAGCACTGACCTCCATGAAAGCAGAGATTCAGGCCATCTGCATGGATATAGCAGGCACCTGGCTCTGTCGTGCTGGTTTCTTCTCTGGCTGAGCAACATCAAGGGAGACCGCAGCTGAAGTTTTATAACTCACTCCATCCTCTGAAGGAGATAAATGCTAACCAGGACTTCACACAAGAATCACTTCTGCCATCACCTTCTACTGTAGCAGGTAGAGAGAACATTCACTGTACTAACAAGTATGGTGACACAAAAAGCTGGCAGAAGTTCACCAGAAAACAGACAGCAAACAGCTCAAAATAATTCAGGGCTTTTCATTTACTTGGCTTTTAAAATGAGCATTTTACTGCAAGCAAGTTTAAGTGTACGGAATTACTGCCATTAAAAGAGAAGGTACAAGAAAGGGATGTATAAAAAACCTTGTAAATACAGTTGAACTAATGGATATATAATACACAATGAAAGTTTATACAGCTTGTAATATAATGCTAGAGGCATTTCACTTGAATACACATATTTAACCAAGAATGTATTTATTAACATGAAAATGCCAGAGTTAGAGTGAAAAGGAGAAGCACTGTAGATGATCATGGCAGAACATGTTCATGTAATTCCACCATTGCATTTTAACTTGGATATTTTTCTGCATATATGCAGCATCTCTAAAGCTTTTACTGAAGTTCTCTATGCATATATATGGCTTTGAAGTAAACAAACTGTGATGTTTACTTTTCAGGTGTGAACATTTCTGATTATTAGTGGATGCTGTATTGCAATATCTAGCTATATGTCAAAGAAAATACTGTAACAGATTTTTTTTTTTCTCATGAACAGTAATTTCTGAGATTACTTAAACATTAATCTAAATTCCATTCAATCACTAAACACAGGAACACAGATATACACATACATATGTGAAACATATGAACTAAGGAAACATAGTATATTTTATTTGATAATCTTTCATTCTTCCTTGCTATATTCTTCTTCCCTTTCAGAGAAAAAAAGGAAACAAAAGATCCTCCAACTAAAGCTGTGGAATACTTAGCATGAAAGGGTTCATCCATCAATAGTATACTCGAGATTATGGTACCAAAATTCAGCTGAGCAGGATTTCAGAACTGACTATCAGTACTTACTTCATCAGGCACCTATACGCTTTAAAACAATCATAAGAAAATGTAGTTAAAGAATCACCGAAGAGCAGAGAAAACAAAGGGGCAACAGAAAA